>JAQQZT010000005.1:22141052-22151955 GCA_030068275.1 Clarias platycephalus
CACATCTGCTGGAAGGTGGACAGGGAAGCCAGGATGGAGCCACCGATCCAGACGGAGTACTTACGCTCAGGGGGAGCAATGATCTGGAGGAGGAGAAGAAGGATTGTTGATTTTAGCTTGATATTCAAATTTGATGTACATTTTATCATTAAATTATACTGACAGTAAACGACTAGGGCTTGAATCTGTGTTAAGAAATGTTAAGGTTTACCATATTAACAGAAAATTATCAGGCAACCAATAGTAAGCGCTATATCCACTAATTTCAGCTTCCTCTTACCTTGATCTTCATGGTGCTGGGGGCCAGAGCAGTGATCTCCTTCTGCATACGGTCAGCAATACCGGGGTACATGGTGGTACCACCAGACAGGACGTTGTTGGCGTACAGGTCCTTGCGGATGTCAATATCACACTTCATGATGCTGTTGTAAGCAGTCTCATGGATACCAGCAGACTCCATACCTGTGGTTCAATTAGGGTTTTGTTGACAAAATGTAAATGCAATGAACATTTTGGGTAACTGGCTATTTTATTAAGTTATTCTAAGATTTAAAAAAATATCACCATCTTCATATTCAGATGTGGAACTCACCAATGAAAGAGGGCTGGAAGAGGGTCTCTGGGCAACGGAAACGCTCGTTACCAATGGTGATGACCTGACCATCGGGAAGCTCATAGCTCTTCTCCAGGGAGGAGGAGGAAGCAGCGGTAGCCATCTCGTTCTCGAAGTCCAGAGCCACATAGCACAGCTTCTCCTTGATGTCACGCACGATCTCACGCTCAGCTAAGAGGGGCAAGTTTTATGAATTATGAGAGAACTAAATGTACAAGCTTCACACAAATCTACACTTAAGCAATATAACCAGTACATCCTTAAAAAAAGGTTCCTTGTGTAGTTAGGTTGGGTTCTAAATGCATTTTAAAAGAAATTCCCCAAGGGTTATTAGGACCCATAAGGACTCTTAACTTTCCACTAAAAACATTTCAGTTTAAAGACTTTTTAGAGAATTATTTAGACATATTTGATTTAGCACCACAACTTACCAGTTGTAACGAAAGAGTAGCCTCTCTCAGTCAGGATCTTCATCAGGTAGTCAGTCAGGTCACGACCGGCCAGATCCAGACGCATGATGGCATGGGGGAGAGCATAACCCTCATAGATGGGCACGTTGTGGGTAACACCATCACCAGAGTCCAGCACAATACCTGCAGGGGGCAGATTGCAGACACGCATGCATGTTGTGACATCAAAGTCCTCTCATGGAATGTTGCACATCATGAATGAAACATGCTGCTGACATCAGAGACCACAGGTGGAGCTTTCACTCCAGGACTTTAGGGATTATTGCTAAGCCTATAGTGTGTACCGCCCGATTGTCTGCTAAACTAACCACAGAGCATGTTTAATTCTTCCAAGTATTAAAGAGATGTTCTCAATGGCAGCAGTGCAATGAGAACTTATCTCACGGTAGTAACTTATATGCCTTTTTATGACTAGATAACACTTTGTTTGGCTTTAGCATGATTGTTTTTTGTTTTGTTTTTTGTATTCATTAACTGTAGCATAACTGAATATATAATGTACATTTGGTATAGAAAAATTGCTGGTTATACTGACCAGTGGTACGGCCAGAGGCGTACAGGGACAGGACAGCCTGGATGGCCACATACATGGCTGGGACGTTGAAGGTCTCAAACATGATCTGGAAATGCAAATTATCAATGCGTTAATGTCAGTGTTCCTAAATGAAACAGGGTGAAGAGTGTTTATGGAGTTGGGAGTACCTGGGTCATCTTCTCCCTGTTGGCCTTGGGGTTGAGGGGAGCCTCAGTGAGCAGGGTGGGGTGCTCCTCAGGGGCCACACGGAGCTCATTGTAGAAGGTGTGGTGCCAGATCTGAAGGGAATTAAAAAGAAATTGAGTCCAACTAATGCTTTCAAAATACCCTAAGTATGAAAATAAAGTGTATATGGAAGAGTAATAGTTGAGATTTGGTCGCCCACCTTCTCCATATCGTCCCAGTTGGTAATGATGCCATGCTCGATGGGGTATTTGAGGGTCAGGATACCCCTCTTGCTCTGGGCCTCATCACCAACGTAGCTGTCCTTCTGACCCATACCTACCATCACACCCTGTTGGAGAAAGAAAATTGAGTTGCCAGGTAATCACATATGTTGTTTAACTATCCAGCTGAAGGTACGGTATGTGGAAGAGTTTGTTGAAGGAAGGTGGTGTACCTGGTGGCGGGGTCTTCCAACAATGGAAGGAAAGACAGCACGGGGAGCGTCATCACCGGCAAATCCAGCCTTGACCAAGCCAGAGCCGTTGTCGCACACAAGGGCGGTAGTCTCGTCGTCGTCGCACATGGTTGTTTTCTGAGATGGTCTGAGGAAGACAGAGACGACATATTTACGACAGGAACAAATGCTTTCCAGGTGAATATAACATTACTCTGCCTGTGGAGCTTAGAGTACAATGAAGCCCAAATGCAGCCAAAATGAGATGTCTTGATGCGATTAAGCAAATAAAGCAGTACTGTGAGAACTAGTGGAAATGAATAGGTGTTATCTTTTTAAGGCTTAGGGCAGGATATAACATAGATGTTTTATACCATGTTTAACTAAGCTTTGGATTTTAGGCTTTCCTTCTTGGCTTTATATTAACTTTCGATAACTTATTTGATATTATCACCTCCCTAAGCTATTAAGCACTGACAAAAAAGTCTTAAAAAAATAAACAGTGAACAAGCTGATCCTCGTTTTTCTCTCTCCTCTGCTGGATCTTCCTCCTGGATCTTCCTCCTGTCCCCCATCCATCCCCCACTACCTCCCAGAAAGGTTAATGAAACAGTATCTCCATAGACAAGTGGCTCAAAATTTTTATTCTGTCACTGTAAAGTCCAAAAAGGGACCACACTCTAGCCAAGAAATCTATTTTAAGGTCTAGCCTAGTCTAGTGTTTCTTGTCTCATGCTGCTTGGTGCCTGTTCAGCAGCTGTCATCACTTTTTAACACCCAGGTTTATGTAGTAGCCTCTGTCCCTCAATTCCAAATGGCTTCATTCATAACATGCGGTGCTGTACAGAGCAAATGTATCACGACAGCAAAATTGATCCAGAACTTCTTCTTCTTCTTTTTTTTTTTTTGTAAATGAAATCAATAAGTATAAAATCTTCCAACTGATGTTTTTCTACGCCATACTGAGACCTAAATTTGCTTTAAACAATATAATCAATGTATTATAAGCTTAACTAATTCCTGAGACTTGGTCCTACTCCACTAAACCTTCGAGCCATTTAGTCAATAAAGTCATTTAGTATTTATCATTATTATTTACCCATTACCACCAGTTATCCTTACTTTTCCTATAGTACATAAGCCAACAACATAGTGCACTTACCAAGTTGTGTCGCGGGACTGATGCTTCCACTGGGACAAAGTGATCAGCGAGACAGCTCCCCTTAAATAAGACTCAGGCAAAGGGGTCCTGGGTGGAGCATTGAGCCTGCAGAAGCCCAAATAAGAGCTTTCGAAAAAAGAGAGCCCAGCCCTCCCCATCAGTCAGTGTATCTATCTTGATCAGATGAAGCAACTGGATTCTTCCCAAATGGAGTAGCATTTCCTTGGAAATTGTAGCTCTGCCAGGCGTAAAATTAAAATGGAAGTTGAACGTCAAATTCTTTAACTGCAAATGCTTCAATGTCAATGGTCAATCTGGTGCTCTACAGAAAATATTGCAGAAGTGGAATGTTGATATTTTAATTATGGTGTAAGAATTATAGCTACAGTATATTTATAATTGTATTTTTTCGTGAGAGAATTACATTGTCTAATTATAGTATAGGAATCCTGGGAGGTCTTCTAATTTAAAGTTTTTAATCTACTAATCTGAATTCTCTACATCTAAAACCTGTTATATTTATTATATCATATTATGTCACAAATATATTGTATGATATTTAAAAGTAAATAAAGTTGGCCCTTTTTTCTCAATCATTTACTTAATAGTGAAGTCGAATCTTAAGTTTCAGGGTAAATGGGGGCATCTTTTGACGAGCACTCAAATGTTACACTTTTGGCCTCCCACTGAGACGGGAAACTGTATATGTCAGTAAGTCAGCTGACTGGTATGTAGTCTGGAACCCCAAACGTGGATAACAGCTGGTTTGGAGGCGGGGTAAATCCTTTTGGCTTTCTCCTGCTTACCTGCTTCCTGATTGGCTTGGCTGTATGGTAGCAAAGCTCTGATTGGTTGAAATCTCTCCTTTTAGGGTTATGGTGGGAAGCAGGTGTTGTAAGGGAGATACTGTAGATGTGAGAGTGAGAGCAGGACACCTTATTTGTGATGACCTTTGCAGCCTCAATTAGCATATGTCTCTGTAGTGCTATGCTGAATAAACATACCAAGTTTGACACCTACCGCTGCATATCAAAACCTTTCCTCTAATGGGATTCTTTTTTTTTTTTTTTTTTTTAATCAATTAAAAAAAACATGCAAGCTGGAAAATCCTTATTTGTGCATTTGGTTTGTGCATGTGTATGAAGTGTGATGCATTATTATTATTTTTATTTTTTTAAACAATACAATTTACTATTATAAGCAAATTATCTCCAACACCAAGTTCATCAAATTCAGCTTTATTCTAATGAGAATATTTGTATGTAAACCATGCAGAACTTTCAGGTCCTCATCAGAAGTTTTCCCCAAAATTAAAACTAAAATAGATAAAAAATGCCTTTGGCCAGTAGAGTCTAATTTAGTGCCAGACGCGTCCTGATGAACGGGTGCTGTTTGTCCCTCACAAATTGAAACACAATTGCATTTCTTTATTTATTTAAGTACAATATAAATTCATTTGTCACTTTAAGTAGCCACTTTAGGGGATAAGGGTTGCAGGGGATCCAGTGCCTTTTCTAGGAACACAAGGCAGGTGGTGGGAATACATCCTGGATGAGACATCAGTTCATCACAGGGCACTAAGTGCACACACACACACACACACACACACACACACACACACACACACACACACACACACACACACACACTCATTCACAACTATCTGGTCATTGGCTAGATTGGCATGTATAGTGCTGTGAGGAAACCAGAGAACCAGAAGAAAACCCAGACAAACATGGGGAGAACTTGAATAAAACTAAAACGACATCAACATCAAACCACGGTCCATGGAGCTATGAAATATTTTTTTTATTTGTCATGTACACAAAATGTCAGTGACAGTTCATTGAACACTTGTGGTTAGGCTCTTAGTATTAGGAATTAGGCAAAAGTATTAGGAAAATACAACCTCAGACAACGTATACCTTATTTTTACTGTGCAATTATTTATCTAATGAAAAATAAAACCAAAACGAAAAAAAAACCATGCTGGCAACACTAAGTACCCCCTTACTGCTTTCACAAGATTTAAAGGGTGAGTTGCAGCAAAGCTAATTCCATTCAATTTTATTTTATTTGTATAGCGCCTTTAACAATGGTCATTGTCGCCCAGCAGTTTTACACAATCAAAACAAAATTATGGAAATGTGGATGAAATGTAAGAAAATGTGTATGAATCAAAATGATCAGATGGTGGCGAGGAAAAACTCCACGAGATGGCAATAGGAAGAAACCTTGAGAGGAACCAGACTCAACCTCATTTGGGTGGTAACAGTCATACTGTGTGTGTTATACTGTATATAATGCATCAGCAGATTTTTTTTTATAGATCCTCTTTAAAAGTAAACATATTGAACCTGGAGCATTTGGGTGTGTGTCAACAATGTGCCAAGAGGGAAAGACATAAGCAAAAGTTCTTAAAGAAGCAAGTGTTGCTGCAAATCAATCTGATTCATGGGTGGTACTTAGTATTGACCACAGGTTTATTTTTATGTTTTTGGCTTCATTTTTGTTACATAAGTAATGTCACTTTGAAAAAAGTTGAAATATGTTGTTGTTTATCTGAAGATGCAAACAGATGATTTTTATGTTTTTTCACAAAACAAAACATTTATAGAATTAAAGGAGGGGGGACTAACTTTTGAACATGACTATACTGTATATACATATGAGAGTATAAAAACACGTGAAGCAACATTCCGGAGTAGCATTATTTTTTAAATGACAAATAAATTAGATGGAGTAGTATGTGTGGTGTATAATAATTCTGGTTAATATTTGAGTGTGTTGCACAGGGACTTAGTCCTTAGTGGCAGTAAAGTGAATATAGTCACCCTAGATGTAGAGGAACGCGACTCAAAGTGACAGCAACATGTGAAGAAAACATCTGTGAGTGTCCTTGAGCTGTCTGTAAGGTGACCAGTGTGTGGGAGGTAGTGGAGGCACAAGTGTAAGACTCCTAGAAGAAGGAATGACTTATGATTGGATTACAGTTTATTCAGGGTTTCTGATGGCCTGAAGGTAGAAACTTCACCCTGCTCATTCTGGATTAGATGCTGCAGTACCGCCTGCCCGACGGCAGTCTGGTGAACAGTCCGGGTACTGGGTGATCGTGTGCTGTGCTGATTTTGGGAGCCTTCATAAGACTTTGTGCATGACAGATGTCCTTTAAGGCTGGGTGTTTGTTGCCAATAATGAGTTCAGCTGTTCTCACGACCCTTTGGAGGGTCTTTGGAGGGAGCAGCTGCCAAACTAGACCGTTATGCGCCCAGTCAGGATGCTCTCTATGGTGCATCTGTACAAGCTGGTCAGGCTTTTATTTATTTATTTATTTATTTATTTATTTATTTTTGGTTCGGAGGGTAGGGATGACGGATCGAAATTTCCTGACCCTTCACAGGAAGTAGAATCACTGGTTAGCAGATTTCACCACACACTTTGTGGGAATGGAAGAGGTCAGGTATTTGCAACTCTTTCGACAGAAGCAGCCCCAAAAATGTATTAGTGGTGTGGCCATCCTCCTGTAGGCTCCTGGTGTCCTTGATGATCTGCTTAGTTTTGTTATGTTGAGGCAGAGGTTGCTTATTACTACTCTGATAACATTCTGACCTGTAGAATCAGGTCTAGGATGTTCAATCTCCAGCCATGATGAGGCCTGTGCTGGCTGTGTTGGATGGAAAATTATATTTGAGCTGTGAATAGAGACAATGCCATGTTGCACCATATACAATGTAGATTTATTATTATTATTATTATGATGATGATGAAGATTATGTTTATTATTATTATTATTAGTAGTAGTATTAAGAACAACACAGTGGCATAGTGGTTAGCACTGTCGCCTTGCACCTCCAGGGTCCGGGTTTGATTCCTGGCTTGGGTCTGTGTGCATGGGGTTTGCATGTTCTCCCCGTGCTTGGTGGGTTTCCTCCGGGTATTCCCATTTCCTCCCACAGTCCAAAGACCTGCAGATTACGCTAGCTGGAGTTCGAGTGCGAGTGTGTGTGCCCTGAGATGGATTGGCACCTCATCCAGTGTGTACCCGCCTTTCTCCTGGCTCCAGGCCCCCCGCGACCCTGAATACAAGATAAAGCGGTATAGACGATGAGTGAGTGAGTGAGTGAGTGAGTGCTCTTATATAGAATATACGATTTGTAAGCAAACATACAGAATAAATAGAATAAATATTATAGGCTATAACAGATATTAAACAGACATTCTAGACTATGAGAGAGAGAGAGAGAGAGAGAGACATTACAACAAATAATGGACTGATATCTACAGTATGTCACAGACCTTTGCAAGAGAATAACAGATGGTAAATAAATTGTGTGTGTATACCAGGGACAGACACACTACACCATGGGGTTAATCTGTACCACATCTACAACTGGGATATTTATATGTGGTAAAATAACCCTAGTGTAGCCCAAGTAGTAATAAATACTTGTGTGACAATTATTTATTAAACTACAAATATATTCAAACAAGGTGTTAGTTACTTGATGCTTAGCTACTCGGCTTGTCACTGGTCGTAAAATCAAGGCATTGCTGGTGTCACTGGATCTCACAATTACACGTGAGAAAACTCTGAACTCAATGAAGGATTTAACAAAATTTGGTTATTTTTGTTTGTAATATGATTGTGAAATACAAGTGAGGTAAAGCATGTCTTCTCCTAATACAAATAAAAGATTCATTTTGTTATTACTGTTTTTGTGTTTAATTTAATATTCTATGTGTCACTTTAAAACACAGGTTTTCCCAGCTCCCAACACAACTGATTTAACTAATCAGTTCCCTAACCACACTAGATGAACTAAATTGTAGTTGTGTGATAGAGCAAGGAACACTAAAGCGGGCAGCACAACACACATAATGATAACAGCACACAATTCGGTGTCATAACACTGACTCCAGAGGCTTGTACAGTGGCTACAATGCATGATGCATAGCTTCATAGACTTCTCTATGGAGACTTCTCTTGTTACCCCGTCACGCCCATCGGGTTGGAATAGGGTCATTCTGCTCATGACCATAACCCTTGTTTATTGCTCCAAAGTCCAATCTTAATCCTTCTTTAATCCACTAACAAGTGGTTTTCATATGGCCACACAGCTGTTTAGTCCTGTGAAATTCTCTCACTTTTACTGCTAAACATAGCTATGGTTTTTATTGTTGATTTATTATTTTTTTTACCATGCAACTTTACCAAGTCATGATTTTTTCCACAAAGCACTATCCATCCAAGCTGTTGAAGGAAAATTAAGCAAGTTTGGGTAATTTCAAATCTTTTATGCAGTCCAGTGATTTGACGCTTCTATAATGGAAACGTTTTTGGGCAGGGTATAAACTGTACATGTGCATATACTAAGAGAGTACTCGTTCTTCGCCAGCGTGCAGATGCTGACACCCGTGTGCTACCGTGACCTCGAGTATGTGCTCGTTTACATTTAGGCATTTGGCTAATTCTTTTATCCAGAGTGACTTACAAAACCTGTGGTCAACTCGCTGCCGTTCCTCACGCTGGTCCAACGTTTCGGCAGGCACATTATTACCTCACAGTATTACATGAAAGGTGATGGTTATGTTGTCTCAACGACACAGTCTAACGTTAAACAGGGAGGCCTTTACCATTCTAAGGCCAAACTGAATTTCAGTTTTAGATATTTATATATTTGAGATTTTTTTCAGTTACATATTGCTATTCTTTCATGTTGCTTTCATTCTTTCATGTTCCACACTGACATAAAAAAAGTTTTTAATTAAAATGTTTTGCATTTGTGGTAGCAAAAGGTTGCATATGATCCTAGAGGAGGTGTGCTCTGAATATATTTCTGAATATATGACAAACATGTCAATTTCTGATCCCTTATATATATATATATATATATATATATATATATATGTTTTATATTACATCCATGTTTGTTGACGTGATTTATTTGTTGCATTGTAATATTTAAACTTCCTGAATTGTGTGTGTGTGTGTGTGTGTGTGTGTCTACTTCGCAGAAATAGGAGCAGGGGCAATAAAATTACTGCAAACTTAGCATGACGTGAAATATACAAACCTGGCAACACAGTCACCTCCACGCTGACACGTCTCACTTCCTGCCTTAGGATTGGCCAAGAGCGGTCTCTCACTCTGTCATGCTATTTGGTAATACGTCATACGCCTTCAAGAATCCCCATTTTTGGACAGCCTTCAATTGGCGGACTGTGTGTTAGTGTCAACAAATAGCCAATCACAAATCAGAGGGCGGGATCTGTGTGAAAACCAGATGCGGAAAAAAAAAAACGTTTAGCCTGTGACGTCATGCCTGCGACAGAGGAGACATGACGATTTCCACGCGCCAGCTTGCAAGTTGTATTTTTACTGCGCGACGTTTCTTTATATGAATAATTTAAAAGTTTATAGCCGTCATGCTTTTGCACATATTCGCGTATTTATATGAGTCCCTCGAGGAAAGGCGGTTAATATGTTAGTGTGAGAAGTTTGTTTCCGCCAGTTTGTTTTGAAAGGGACGTGCGCGAGATATGTGTCCAACGCAACAGAATAATGAGCGGTTCTCTCCTTAACTCTCCGGATGGAAATGAAGACTATGTCGTGCAGCAGGAAAACGAGCTGGAAGCCCTTGCGTCCATATTTGGGGACGACTTTAAGGACATCCGGACTGAACATCCGTGGAAGGTGCAGCTGAGTAGCTTAGTGATGACGTAGAGTCACGTGACTAACCAGCTTGGAGTAGCAGGAGGAAAGTCAGTCTGGCTCCATCACTCCAGAGCCATACGTGTAGTACTTCCTGGTTCTGCAGTATCCCATTCTCTGTACATTTGATTTTTCTATGGCCTGACACACCCACCTTTAACTTAGCAAGGCCTGGTTAGTCAGGAGAAACTGAAATGTAGAGGATCTGGGTGTGAACCAGTGTTTTTTAATTTCCTTGATCCAGTTTCAGACTTCCTGTCCAGATGTCAAATGCAGTCAGTTTGATTTTCATCCAGTACTGATTGGAATAATTAAGACTACCTGGGAACATGCTTATAGTGTATATATAATTAGCACTCGCAATAAATTACAGTAAGCGACCTAATGGATGGTTGATCTTGATCTTCTTTGTTGTTTAACGCCTGTTGGAATCCAACTGTAGGTTTTTATTCTTCCTTATCTTACCGGCATCTTAATGTTGATTTTCCAGACCAGCCTTTCTTAAAGGTCCCCTATTATCTTTTTCAAATATGATCTTTCATGCAGCGTCTCATGTAGCTGTATGTGAACATAAACTATCTGCACTATCTGTGACGCCGACAGTGCGCGATAAATAAAGTTTTTGTCTCTTAAAAAAAAAGAGTCGGCTCACATTCGCCTAAACGAGTCGTTGGCAATTCTAATATTTCTCTGTTACGGAACCACATCACTACGTAACATATTTGCATAATGTCCGCCCGCGTTCTACGTCGCGAACAACTTGCCCGCCATCTTACAATTAACGTTACCACA
>JAQQZT010000005.1:22152055-22168677 GCA_030068275.1 Clarias platycephalus
ATACATGTAAACCTGTTTTAAGAGACTCATTAAGCAATATTAGAAACCTTTAAAATGGCATAATAGGGGCACTTTAACTTTTTGTCTAATTCATCCTTCCCTGATCTTGTCTTGACTTGTTCTGTGTCTTGAACTTCTTGTCTGCTTTATCCGATACTTCCTCACCCAGACTCACTGGTCAGGGAATGTTGTTTTTGAGAAAGACTGAACTGGAAAGTTGGCTTAAAAAGATCTATAGGTGGCGGTAATGTAGCCTCAGGGATGATTATTTACCATAAATAATTATTATTTTTGAATGTACACTATATTCACTTTCCCAGGGCACATGTCCCACTGAAGTGATGATTAAACATACACTTTATTACCTTTCTTGAGTTTTTTCTGCCAAAAAGTACCATATAATGAAATATTACTAATAGTTATTAATGATTATTAATAATAAAATTATATATATATATTTTTTACACTTTTTTTTTTCTTTTTTGTATATATTTTTTACACTTTTTTTTTCTTTTTTGTTCCCAAATTCAGATTAAGCGTCCACCAGAAGTCTACCTTTGCCTCCGCCCCAAAGGTCTGAACCATGGACAGGAGTGTTACGTGACCGTGGACTTGCAGATCAAATGTCCACAGACGTATCCTGATGCGTAAGTTCAGATGCACCCATCTCTGCCCCCGCTTCTCATAGAAGTCTCGTCTGTTTATAAGTTAAAGGTCGTCTTTACATTAGTGGTTGCGGTCTCAATTTGCTGTCGCAGACAAAAATCACACATTGTAAAAGAATTCTCTAAGTTATTTTGGATTGCATAGCACTAAGCCTGTTTGAAAAGTAAAGCAAATGTGATGTCATTACCCGACACATTTTGTTCAGATTGCACATAGTTGATGGATAACTTTTCCTCCATCACATTTGCACCATCGTGAACTCAACTCCAGACTCCTCTTTGTATGTCTCCTCTGTCACACTTGATGGTCTCGCACTGCGTTACAGAATGTTTAAAGAGATGCCACAATTGACCAGCAATGTGCACAGATGGATAAACAAACCATGCAGTCTTAAGACCGTCAACTGTGACAAAGGGGCTTTTCAAAGAGGAATCGAGAGTTGGGTTTATTGATGGTGCAAATGCATCACTTACAGTATGATGGATACTGTGTTCAGTAGCACCTTTTGTATAGAGGAAGAGTTACTCTACCAACATGTGCAATTTAAGTGACCTAGGTTAGTTACTCACGTTACAGCCCCCGAAATGTAGTGAAATTGTAATCATAAACATGTCAAAGCAGATGACACAATTCTACAAAGAAATAAATGTTCAGTAGCTCTGGAATGGAACCTTTTTCCCCTTTTAAAATGTAATTTCTCTAGGAATAAGATGCTGTAATTTTTCTGCTCATGTGATCCTAGTTTCTGCACGAGCCTAAATCACACATGATGTAATCAGGAATGAGTTCAGAGACGAGATGTGATGTCTGTTGGACGTCGAAACCTGTTCAATATTGAAAATTATGTGGAAACCTCGTTACTACTGTAGTATTGTATTGATTTAGTGATTGCTTTTGTACTGATGATGTCATTGCCAAACGCTAGTGCAGTACCATTGGTGTTTAATAGGAGGGAAAAAAACTTTTAAAAACTGTTAGCCCCTAAAAAAGAGCAACGGCTTCTCACTATTGTGGTATCAATGAGAAATCGAGTGTAGAAGCAGGGAAAAGCGCAAAACAAGTGCACTACACACTACAAATTGAAAATTTCTATTTTGAGTTGATAAATAAATATTAATATTAGCTCATTTATGGCATTCATTTGGCGTCAAGGTAGAAAAATAAATTTAAATACTAAATGGTACATTTGATTGTTACATATTGTAGCTTAAAGCGCTACATGCTAAATAATCACAATGTTATATACCCATCTGTGTTTCTCAGAATCTGGTTTCATGTTTATTCCACCCCTAGCAGTTACATAGCTACTAGTAAAAGTAAAACTAGTTATAACTAATTATAAACTAGTTATAATTCACTGCGTTCCAACCAGAGTGCATGTTGATTTTGTTGGTTTAACACTAAGTGTCTCTTGTGTACCAGGCCTCCAGAACTTGAACTGAAGAATGCCAAAGGTCTCTCAAATGACAATCTTCAAAACCTGCAAAGTCAGCTGGCCACACTGGCGTTGGAACGATGTGGAGAGGTGAGACGCTGAGAGAAAAAAAAACTGTGTGAGGAACATGATCATGAGTCGGTGTGAGAGCAGAGTTTAATACCAAGATAATGGGGCAAAGTTGTGTCTGGTCTTTGATGTCAACATACAGAACTGTGCAAAGGCCACATGCACATAACTGCTGTAGAGCGAAGGTGTCTTAAAGTGTCTACATTCAAAAAGTCAATAATTGGTGTGACGAGCCTTTGCTTAAAATAAAGTCTCAGGTAGAATTTGTTCAGTTTTATAAGGAAATTAGCTGCTTAGTTTTACTGAACATCTTGTGTAAATCAGAAATGTTTTTTTGTATTGACTTTATAGTGAAGTGGAAAAAAAGGTGAATATGACTTTTGCACAGAAGTGACAAGCGAAAGCTTCTCTATACGTGCACAGGGGTGTTTTCTTTGTCAACTGGAAATGTAATTAACTAGAATGAAAAGTGATAGCTGAAGTAGTTTCATAACTTCTGATGAGTCAGTTAGCCAGTGAAGTGCAATTATACAGACCAAGGACGAGGATGTTACAGAAAACATTTATTTCTTAGCAGTGTTGGGGAAGTTACTCAAAAAAAGTAATCTACTACAAATGACTAATTACTACTTTAAAACTGATTATTAATTACGTTACTTTGAAAACATCTGTCTCAACCTGTTGTCGCTCCTCGCTCACTCCGTAGGCTCCCTACTTAGGTGTCCTCCCCCATTTGCAGGTGCGCAGGGCCGGCTGGTGATAATTGACAGTATGTTAATGGATCTCGGGCTTTCTCCACGTTAAAAATCCTCAGTTTTTCCCCTTCCTTCCTCCTTTATCCCTTCTCCTTCCCCGTTTTTTCTAAACAAAATTACCCCTTATCCCATAAGTCCTCGCCTCGTGTCCATGTGTCCAACCCGTTACAAAATCAAAAAGTTCCCCGACGACTGATTAAAGCACATGCTTGCTAACTGATGCTGCCGCGCAAAAACGTGATTTTTAAATGCATTTTGATAATTTTTTAAACACTATATTCGTAACGCTAGTAATGTAATGTTATTGACATTAGTAACTAATCAAATTACATGCATTTAAAAAATGCGTTTAACCCAACTCTGTTTCTTAGTGCTTTCGAAATTGTGTATGCATAAAATGTTAATCCAATTTATAAGCACTCTCATGAGCACACCAGTCTAGTATAAATTAAGCAGTCTAGAATAAGTAAAGCTTGTGCATTGAGGGGTAGAGATGAAGGTGAAATTGCAGAAAAACCAACCTGGCCAAAAGGGTTCGAATTGAAATTAACAGAAACAAGAATTGTGTGCTTTCCCTGTAAGAATTTTACTTTATTTTTTGTAAAGTTTTGGTTTCAAAAGGTTGAAACACCAAAAAGGCAATTTTTGTGTGTACTGGGCCTTAAGGAAATGATCAGGTAGATTCGGAGAAGAGGATGACTGTTCTGATAAAGTCTATTGTGCCATTGATTAAAATTCAATCTGTCTCTGATGAACTCGTCAACTGTAGCTGTGATGCTGTTTTTCATATTGCATTTAAAAACTTGGGCTAGTCTGCTCTGTTTGATTTTGCTATTTAAAAAAAAAATGACATTTACGTCTTTATACCTTCCGGTTCCTCATACTGATACAGATGATTCGTCATTCATGTAGAACTACCAATTTACTTAGTACATGATGTTCTATCGTAAGCCAGTGTGTGTAGAGCAGCAGGTGCTGGAGAGACGTAAACACTCATAAACAAGTCATGAAGCACTTTTTTTTTGCAAAAAATACTGGAAAGTATTTTCATACTTTCTTATTCGTTGAATCCCAGTGTTTGATTGAAGGCAAGGCTCAAGTTTTAAGGGACATAAACCGTCCCCACTAAAGGGCTGCTGGTATTGTCCCAGGTTTTAAATGTAACCATTATGAAGCTTTTTGCTCACATCTAACACAGGGTGTACACAACTGTCCAGTGTTCAGTGTGTGTTTATGTATGTAAGTGTGTTTTATTGCCTTTATCAGCCTTGAGTGTGGATTACTTCTTGTAAGTGTAAGAGCTCCTGCTGATCAGCTCGAAGTGTTTCTGGCAGAATGAAATACATGGGACATAGTGAGCTTTAGTCTGAGAGTTGCCCTTAGTTGCTCATAACTTAGAGCTTATGTTTTAGTAGAAACTTTCAAACTTGCATTTTTCTCTATCTTGCATTTTTATTTTCATTTTGTGTTTTCATGGTGTGCTGTAATTAACTCACTTTTGATGAATGTGCTTGCTGTTCGTCTGATGCTTTAGTGTGATACCAAAGGATGAAAAACAATAATAATAATAATAATAATAATAAAAAAAAAATTATGTAAACCGATGAATTCGATGGCGCTCTGTCTGCTAGCATCGTCTACAAAGTTTTTCCTTAATTCTATAAGTTTAAAATTTGTATCCAGAATTTATATATTTTTGTTAAGCTGGATGTTGCGGTGGCAGAAAAAAATATGAATAGGAAAAATGTGTATTTTGTTTCTGCCTAGATCACAAATTAGTTATTTAGACCACAGTACACGAATGGTTTTCATTGAGCCAGTTCGACAAGTTTGGGCCATTAAAGGAATTCCCGGGAGGCCAGAGTTTGAGATATGAAGCAGGCAGTCCGATCACGGCTCTCGTGTACTGAGAAAACTTTCTCCCTTGATCGTAGCCAAGCATTAGGATACACTGGGATAAGTGCAGCAGGGGATTATATAGAGAAATACAGCGAGTTTTTACTTCCACAATTGCATTGTTATTCTGCAACATCCCTGTTTCAGTTGAATGCTTGTTGTACTTTTGCGTTACTTGGGCTATATTTATAGCGATCATACAGTATTAGAAAGTGAAGATTGTGGTTTAATAATCTCAGTTAAAAAAAAAAACGGTCTGTGTAAACACATGATTTTCTTTCCCCGGCCTCCTTGCTACAGGTGATGATCTATGAGCTAGCGGACTTCGTGCAGGGCTTCCTTACAGAACACAATGTTCCACCGTCTCGCTCCTTCCACGAGGAGATGCTGAAGAATCACCAGCGGCAGCAGGAACGCCTGGCCCTCGAGGAGCAGCAGAGAATTGATCAGCGTCGCAAACAGGAAGAACAGATGGTACATTGCGGTTAAACTTGCAATGCAGCTTAATAAATCTTAATGATGCAATGCAGCTTAATAAATCTTAATGATGCATGTGTTTACTGCAAGTGTCCTGTTTTTATTTAAAGATATAAAATAAATGCCAGTGGCAGTGGTGCACCACGCGCTGATTTCTTATGTGTTTTGTATGGTAGCTGTGCAACAGAGATATTAGCCAAGCTCTGATAAGGAAATAAAAGGTGTTTTTATTTTATAATATCCCGACAGCAAAATGAGATACTTGCAGAAATCCAGCGACGAGAAGAGGAGAAGCGAGAGGAGAAGAGGAAGAAAGAGTTGGCCAAGTTGGTAAGATACATAATCTGCATAATACATCACCTTTAGCGTGATCTTAGCAAGAGAGGCTGAGCACACTTACTATTTCCTGACGAGTTTAGTTCTTTCTCCTGTAGGAGCGTTTGGAAAGTGTCTCTCAGCCAACGGCAGGAAGTCCAACCTCGGGCAGCGCCAGTTCTCCTATACCTCCCACTGAGACAACGGAGACCCGAAAAGCAGTTTCAAATAGACGTCGCACGACTTCGAGCAGCAGACACAGGTGTGGGAAAGTGCAGTGTTTGTTTAGCTGGTTGTCAATTTTTTCAAAAATAATTTCAGTATTTCTATTTCTCTCTAAATGCACTTTATGGATTTTTACTGATAAGGCGAGACACATACAGCGATGATAATCCAAGTCCTCATGAAGTCCTGCAGTTCAGCAGTAGCGCCATGGGCGAGATCCTGGTACACAGAGGAAAATGTGTCGGTAAGCTTTCTCTCTAAATTATTGCATCTCGACTTGTCCCGATTTTAAGGGGGAGTGGTAGCTCAGGGTAACTCAAAGCCTTAGAGGTTGTTGGCGTGGGGATCTGAGGATCGGGGTTCGAGCCCCTCTGTTGGTGGGTTGCCACACCCCGTACTACCCAGCCACTGCATGCAGTGCCGGTCCCAAGCCCGGATGAAATGGAGGGAGGAGGGTTGCCTCAGGAAGGGCAGCTGGTGTAAAACCTGTGCCACGTCGTTGTGTGGATTGATGGCGCCCCCTAGACGAACTGGAGCAACTTCTACAGGTGCCGCCAAAAGACTAACAACAACATGAACCTATTCTAAGGCTGCAAGTTTCTCATAAAGGACATTGAACCTTGTGTCCCCCTAAATACGTCCTAGCAAAAGCATAGTAGCCTTCATTCCTAGTAAAAGGAATTCAGAGAAAAAGTTATATGCAAATACCTGTAGCTGTTCTACTTGGCTACACGCTCTGGCAGTTTGGAATGCGTGCTGCTACACTGGCTTACAGACAGAAATGTCACAGATGTGCTGTTTAGGCGCCACAGGGCTTAACTTTAAATCAATTAAACGCTAATAAAATGTAAAAAACATACAAAACATAATAATCATCCTACAATCTATGGTCATTATTTAAAATAGACTGTTAAGTAATGTTTGCTTTAAAAGTACACCGCTTCTTTTAGTACAAGGGTACAGGACTATCTGTCACTCAAACGAATATCAAAGTAACAAAAAGGTTGGTGTGTGTGTGTTTAAGGTGAAAGTAAAAGGCTGGGCCGGAGTGTGTATTATGCCCTCAATGCAACCTCGGGCGAGTTTGCTGTTGTGTATGAATGGATCCTTCGCTGGAACAAGAAGATTGGGAAATTCTTCACCACCCAGGAAAAGGAAAAAATCGAAAAATGTAAAAAACAGGTAGGTTATTTATTCATTCTTTATAATAGCATAAGTGTTACACCAGGTCTAGGTCGGGCCGTAACAGAAAAGAAACGATGTGAAAGGTAATCACGGGGGTGAAACCAAAAGTGCCTTTGCTTAGTGTTTATTTGACAAAAGTGAACAAGCAAATTCCCAAAAGTGGCAGTGAGCTCCAGGAGCCGACATGATCAACACAAGGCCAAAATAATAAAATTCCCGCTAACCAATACCGAAGTGGAAGTACCTAACACAGAAATACAATATACTTCCCTTGCTCCCTTACTATCCATAAACCAGGAGAAAACCAGGTATAAACAAAAATGGTGTCGACTGCTTTAAATACAAATATATACAAAAAGTATTTATAATCCAAACCAAAAAAAACAAAAGAGGGGCAAACACAAAAGTGTAGTCAAAACAAGCAAAAAGGTCATACACGGAATAGGTGAACAAAAACCAAGCAATCATCAAAAGGGGAAAGTCTAAGTGTAGTCAGGAACGTAGCAAGGGGGTCATACATAGAATAACATTTAGCATCAATTATGAGATAAACAGGAAGCAAAACACGGTCTGCAGGTCTGTGGACTGAAGGAGCTTATGTAGGCCTCTGGGTCTCCTGTAGGACCAATCATCTGGCAGGGTGTCTTTAAATATTTTTTATCAGATATGAGAGGTGTAAAACTGGGACTTCTGATTGTGCAGAATAACAGGGCATGTTATTCATAACACAGTTATGAGAGTAAAAACTCCCTGTATTTCTCTATATAATCCTCTGCTACACTAACGTATTTATCCCAGCGTTTCACTAGTGCTTGAAAACCATCAAGGTAGAAAGTTTCCTCAGTTCACCCGAGCCAGGGCCAGACCGTCTCCTTCTCTGAAATGCTGGTCTCTCTGGAACTTCTTAAAGGACCCAGACTTGTGGAAATGGCTCAGAACAGGGTCAGGACTGTACAGTGGAGTTCCTGGGAGGCCAGATTTCAGACGTGAAGCAGGTAGTCTGATCATGGCGCCAGCGTACTGAGAAAACCGTCTACCTAAATGATATCCAAACACAAGTGAAACAGTGGGATAAGTGCATTAGTGTAGCAGGGGATTATATAGAGCAATAAAGGGAGTTTTTACTCTCAGATCTGTGTTCTGTTATTCTGCACAATCAAAAGTTTTGGTTTAACTTGAACACCCCTTATATTATTACAGTAATGCAGGAGTTTTACTTTTAATCAATCACTGTGTCTAAGAGGAGCGTCCCATATTGCTTTTAATGGGTTTCCAGCTTAATGAAAGTGGAAGTCCTGCCTGGATACTAAATAGTCTCTGCATTTTTCTTTTCTTATGATTGGCTTATCATTTGTCATAGCAATAATGCATTAAGTCTATTAGGGTGCAAATGTCTAAGGTCACTTTGAAAATCAGGGATGTTTTTTTTCATGTAAAATTAGATTTAAACACAAGACTTCAATTATTAGTTATTAAATATATTCAAAACAAAGAAAGCACATGCACACTGTCTTGAATACAGGTAGTCCCTGATTTACGAACAAGTTCTGTTCCAGGAGCACAATCGTAAGTTTGATTTGTCCTTAGGTCAGATAAAGTGAGTCTTATGTACCTTTGACACAAATATACAATATATAAAGCATGCCAATCCACTTGACTAAATCTGTCTCGTTTCCCCACACTGCCATCATGTGCCCAAAAA
Organism: Clarias platycephalus; assembly: GCA_030068275.1. Lineage (NCBI taxonomy): Eukaryota > Metazoa > Chordata > Actinopteri > Siluriformes > Clariidae > Clarias > Clarias platycephalus. The sequence continues at coordinate 22,160,781 of JAQQZT010000005.1, forward strand.
CCATAATTGCGCCCTAAGGAAATGAATCTCGCAGTGAAATGTTGTCTCTGCGCCTTCAAATCGCGATGGGAATCCCGGACACCATTTTAGATTCAGACCTGTTTTCCTTTGTACTGTATACTGTAATAGGCTGTGAACTTTGTCTTGTTGAGGGTATTTTGAAATTAGGCTTATTCTCCATCAGGACAGCTTTACAGGATCGCCATTTCATACCATCATGCTTTCGGACTGATTAATTGAAAACCATGAGGCCGACTCATTCCTCTCAAAGCCCCACACGTGCACACACAAAATATCTCATGTCCGGTATATTGTACATGTTCACTTACACACTGAAAATATGGTATATAATTGTAAATATTCGTATCTGGTGCACTGCAGTGTCTTTTTTTTTTTTTTTTTTTTTTGTTTTGTTTTGTTTTGTACAAAACTAATGAGCTACTTCTGTGATTTACCCCACAACTTCTGACCTCATGTCTTAAGCCCTGGAGCTAGTGTTTTGTCCAGGGTGTTGCTGTCAGTTTACACAAATCCATGTGGCTCGATGATCCAGAGATGGCTACGCCACTAATTCTTATTTAATAAAGATAAGCAGTCACCTGCTTGCTCCTTCTTTTCAGATCAATGGAGCAGAGAGCGAGCTGAACTCCCTGATGAAGCTGGACCACCCCAACCTGGTGCACTACCAGGCCATGAGCTACAGCGAGCGTGAGGACTGCCTGGTGGTGTACCTCCTGGCCGAGCACGTGCCTGGAAGCAGCTTGGCTCAGAGTCTCTCTGCAGAAACGCCGCTGGCCCCTGATCAGCTGAGGCAGCATGCCGCTCAGCTTCTCGCTGCACTCGACTACCTCCACACCAACTCGGTGGTGCACAAGCAGCTGTCCGCCTCCTCCGTGCTTATAGATGCCCAGGGCAATGTGAGACTGGCCGATTACAGCCTGGCCAAACGGTTAGGGGACATGTGCAAGGAGGACATTTTTGAGCAGGCTCACGTGCGCTTTTGCGAGGACACGCTGCCCACACGCACCGGCAAGAAAGGGGACATATGGAGCCTCGGGCTGCTTCTCATGGCACTCTCTCAGGGACGCGAGGTCAAGGAGTATCCTGTCACCGTTCCCACCAGCCTACCTGCTGATCTTCAGGATTTCCTCAAGAAGTAAGTTTATCATAAACTTTCAGAAATGCTATGCAAAGCTTTTGGGTTCAGATCGACACTTGCTAATGACCATTAGTAGCTGCTTACAGTGCTACAGACATTTTTACTTTTGGTCAAAAGAAGACTTTTTTCGATTTTTGTTTGGAAAATTGAGGAAAACAAAACAACTAGGTCTCTGAGCAAGTGGGCTTAGTTACTGGCCACTCCTAGGTTTTGGTTGCCTGTAAATCTAACTGACCAAATGTGGTAACAAATATTATAAAATAACAAGGTGAAATAGCAAGCTGGAGAAATGCATTCCTGCAGGAAAAGGAAAATTAATGATCTGACCAGAAAAAACAGTAGAAATCACAGATTTATTTATTTGTGAAAGAGCATTTCCATGGGCACAAAGTGAGAACTTGTAGGATTGGGACCAAACAGCTGTGAAGCCACTTGTTGACGAGACTAATAGGAGTGCAGTGATTGGACTTTGGAGCGATCAGGTGGTCTGATGAGGTCTAATTGACCCTATTCCAGAGTAGAACCTGTTGTGATCTGGGGTTACTTCAGGTCAGCAATGTTACATGGAAATAAAATGGAAAAAAAAAAAAAAAGTCCATGAATTTGATAACCTGGTCATTCAGTACATTCAGGTAGTCAGGTGACTTCATTTTATTGCTGCATAATGCTGCTGAGCCCAGACCTGAGCAACTGAAGCAAACCCGGATCATAACGCTGGTTCCAGAGGCTTGTACGGAGGCCACTGTGCATGATAGTTGCATTACTTTTTGTGCTTCTCTTACCCTGATGCACTGATGATGTTGAAAGAGGCTCATTCTGATGTCTTTTATACTGATGAGTTCAAACAGATGCCATTAATACAGGTAACGAGTGGAGGACAGAGGAGCCTCTTGAAGAAGTTACAGGTCTGTGAGAGTCAGAAATCTTGTTTGTTTGTAGGTGACCAAATGCGTATTTTACAGAGGAATTTACCAATGAATTCATTAAAAATCCTATAATGTGATTTTCTGCATTTTCTTTCCTTATTTTGTCTCTCATAGTTGAGGTATACCTATGATGAAAATTACAGGCCTCTTGCCTGTTCTCCAGAGAACTTGCACAATTGGTGGCTGACTAAATACTTTTTTGCCCCACTGTAGCTGTGATTTCTACTATCAGTTTTTATTTTATTTTATTTTTTTACCATGAATACTTACTTATTGTTTAAGTGATCTGCATTTATGATTTATTTTTCTGCCCACATTTCTCCTATGACAAGGTTCAGAACAGTTCAACCCAATTCTAGTAGTTTTAAATTTCCTTAATTGTTTTGGTACGTAATGAAGACCAATTTAATCCTGCTGAAGTGGTGACTTTATTTTGGCCTGGCAGTGTATTTATTGTGATGTGACTGTTACTAATATTAGTTTTATGACAGTTTTGTGCCAGTCTCTGTTTGAAATCCCTTTGATCAATAACCAGTAGGTCTGTAAATAAAGAGTCCCCACTCAGCCACAATGTGGCTCTTTTCATGTCCTAGGTTTTGGCTACATCAGTGTTGGCTTTGCTGGTAGATGGCATGGATTAATGCTGAGTGGCAGTGTGTGTGTATTTGCCGATGTGGTCATCGTCCTGCAGTCGGAGCTGCTGTGCAGGTGTGTTTGCTTTAGTGATGCTGACTGGGGTGGTTTTGATAGAGGACTGGTCTGTCCGGGGTTGTTTATTCTGCTCTCGGCGGTATCCAGCGGCACAGTAAAGGCAAAATCCAACATGCCTTTTTAAGGCATTTACAAGATGCAAAATACAGCTTGATGTTTTTGAGTGAGTTTGGCTATTTGTGGTGTGGCTGCATGAAAAAAAGATTGAGACATTTATGACAGAAAGAGCATGTTGTGAATAGTTTTTTTTAAAGTAGAGAGACGTTATATTTCTTCAGCTGTAAGCTTGTATTAATACCACATTTATATGTTTACTAATGGCGTCAGAACTGAATTTGATCACATTTTATATAATTAAATATTTGCAGTTTGCCTGTTTGAATTTTGAGTGATTGCATAAATGTTTTAATAATCATAATCCATGTCTTAAACCACTGGCCAAGTAAGAGCTCTATCACTGGCCAGTCCCATGTTTTGGTGACTGACTAAGTGACTAAGCTGTCATTTGGGCGATGATGTAAACTAATATACTGGTGAACTGGTTAGTTAGAGTAATATTAGTCTACAGATGAAAGAAAACAAAGGAATGGAAGCTTTAATATTTTGAATAACAACTGCCTTTAGCTTTGATTACGTTGTGCAGGGTCATGTATGAAAATTATTCTTCATGCTCTCAGATCCACTCTTTTACAGTTTTAGTCGTGGAATATTACAAATATATCATTTGGCAAACATCCTTATCCAGAGTGACTGACATTTATCTTATTATACATCTGAGGAGCTGAGGAGGGTTAAGGTGGTGCTGAGGTTTGAACCCTCGACCTTCTGATCTATAGTCCAACTTCTTAACCACCAACCTACCCCTGTCCCAGATGTCTATGCCTGTGCCATCAGCAAAGAACAACCGAACTGGTGTGATAACCTGGTAATACAGTACATTCAGGTCATTAGCTGACTTAATTTTATTGCCACGTAATGTCGCTGAGCCTAGACCTGAGCAGCTAAAGCAACCCAGATCTTAACACTACCTCCAGAGGCCTGTACAGTGGGTACTATGCATGATTGGTGCATCGCTTGGAATATGGTCAATCTGGACTCATCAGACCACATGACATTTTTCCATTGCTCCAAAGTCAACGTTTTATGCACCCTAGCATAATTTTTTTTCAGATTAAATGTCTATTAATTTAGATAAATCAAAACAGAGAAATAGGAGAAACTTTAATTTTTTTTCTTCACATTTACAATATATAGCACAATAAAATTTTTTTTTCGTTGTTTATGAAAGCTCAGGGTCACTCCTGATCCAGTCCCTTGGAGAAGAGTCGTTAAGGGCCTCGTTCAGCAGCCCAACAGTAGCAGCTTGACAGCGCTGTGGTTTTAACCCCTCACTTTCCATTAGTAACTTTGAGCCTTAAATGTTGAGCCACCACAGTTTGTGAACATTATTCTGTTTTAAAACCTGATGCTTGTCACCATTTTACACAAATTTACCAGCTGTTTAAAAAAAATGCCTACCTGATGTGTGTACAGCAACAGCTGGCAGGATTTTAGAGATATCTTAGAAATTGATTCAGTTGTGTATCGTGATTGGTTATCGTAGCAATTCATGTATCGCCTAACCTCTTTAAAATTTTAAGTTATGTTTTTTGCATTTGAGGTGGCAAAACATTGCCGTTTCTCTGTAATCCTACAGGTAGCACGCTCTCAATTATTCACAGTTGCTCAGACAAGCACAGCATCACATGTAATAGGAGTAAGTTTATTAAATTTATTGCCCTTGCCTTGAGTATACATGTCCAGGAGATTCCAATGAATACAAATATCCCTGACATAAAATCTGCTCGTCACATACTTAAAATAAATGTTTTCCATCAAAGCACTTGGGGAGAGCAAGAAAAATCTCTGAAGCGAGAGAGATAAATCAAAGGCCTGGAAGTATGTGACGAGCAGATTTTATGGGCCAGAGAACCCTTTCAGGCCCTTCATGGTGTAGTACAAACTTGTATGCATGACTGCAGGTGTGTGAGTTTGACTTGGTTTGCTTTGCAGGTGTGTGTGTCTCAACGATGCTGACCGCTGGAACACTCAGCAGCTGCTAGAGCACTCGTTCCTGCGCCCACCCTCACCGAAGAGCCTTCCTCCATGCCAGGAGCCCAGCCCAGAAGGTACGTCTCTCTTCTCTCGACTCTCACACGCAAACAAACATGTGCACACCCATAACTCAAATACGAGAGAAATAAATGTACAGATGACATTTAACAGTTTAGAATAGTGTACAGTGTTTTGCCTTACTAATTGCCTTAGTAATTGACTTACTCTGCAGTCTCTATCCATATTTAACAATCTTAGATCGTACAGTATATGACCGGATCGGATAAAACCATGGTTCAAATTTTTTCTTCTGTTTTTTCTGCTTTGGAATATTTGGTTCCACAGTTGAATTTCCAGTAGCGTTGAAGTTAGTGCTAGTGCGTAAGGGTGTACAATCACATGTTCCACACACCAAGTATTGCCCTTGATTAGAGATTACAGAGGAATTTATGATTGAGCCTCGTGTTAGAAGCTAGTTAGCTTTGCATATACAACGGGGAAAATAAGTATTTGACACATCAGTATTTTTTATCAGTAAGGGGATTTCTAAGATGTAGCCATCAAGCCAAATATTGAATTCATACAAAGAAATCAGAACATTTAAGTTTACAAGTTGAGTCACAATAAATAAAGTGAAATGACACAGGGAAGCCTCCGAGTGGCGCAGTGGTAAAGTGCTCGCCCTATCATCTGGAGATCGCTGGTTCGGTTCCCGGGTGATGCTGTAACCTCTCACAGCTACTTAGTGCTCTCACATTAATCACGGCTCTACGCCATTACGCGTCTGTGAGCTCGTGCACGCTGGGGTAGCGAATAGCGCTGTCCTCCGAGTGTGTTGCGACGCCCCCAACGCTGCGTGAGCGAGCAGTTCTGGTGTCGCGTGGTTCAGAGGAAACACGTGACAACCCTCGGCCCTCCTGGCTGAATGGTAGTAGTAGCCTTAATGTGGGAGCCCACCCCTAGTGACGGGAAGGAATTGGACACGACTAAATTAGGGAGAAAAAACAAAATCAAATGACACAGGGAATAAGTATTGAACACATGCAAAATGGCATAGAAAACCAGGAGATCACCTGAAATCTGTCAGGATTGAGAGAGAAAACCCCTATCAGTACTAATTGATATCAGCTGCTTTAGTCCTAATTGATGGCCTATAAAGGCTTCTCATTACCCAGGAGACATGCAGGAAAGACTTCATGATGGGTATCATCTTCGTAATCTTATCGTTGAAAAGCATTCTGATGGGAATGGTTATAGGCGCATTTCCAGAATGCTGAATGTTCCTGTGAGCACTGTGGGGGCCATTATCCGGAAATGGAAAGAGCATCAGTTCACCATAAACCGGCCACGATCAGGTGCTCCATGTCAGATCCCTGTCCGAGGAGTCCAAAGAATAATCAGGAGAGTTCTCCAAGAGCCAAGAACCACTCGGGCAGAACTTCAGGAGGACCTTGTATCAGTACATACTGTTGTTTCAAAGAAAACTATAAGCAATGCACTGAAGCGTCATGGCATCCATGCACGCTCACCACGCAAGATCCATCGCAGAACAAAAAGCATGCTGAGGCTCGGTTAAAGTCTGCAAAACAGCATTTGGAGAAGCCTGTGGATTATTGGGAGACTATAGTATGGTCAGATGAAAGCAAAATTGAACTTTTTGGCAGTCATTCTACACACCATGTTTGGAGAAGAAATGGCACTGCCCACCACCACAAGAACACCATACCAGCGGTTAAGTTTGTGGGTGGAAGCATCATGGTTTGGGATTGCTTTTCAGCAATGGGGTACTGTCAGCCTTCATATTATTGACGGCAGGATGAATGGAGAAATGTACCACGACATTCTGGATAAAAATCTGCTGCCATCTACCAGAAAGCTGAAAATCGAAAGAGGAGATCCCAAACACAAGCCCAAGGAAACAATGAAGTGGTTTCAAAGAAAGAAAATCAAGTTGCTTGAATGGCCCAGTCAATCACCTGACCTAAATCCCATAGAAAATCTATGGGGAGAACTGAAGATCAAAGTTCATAAAAGAGGCCCAAGGAACCTTCAAGATTTAAAGACCGTTTGTGTGGAAGAATGGGCCAGAATCACTCCTGAGCAATGCAGACGACTGGTCTCTCCATACAAGAGGCGTCTAGAAGCTGTAATCACCAACAAAGGCTTTTCTACAAAGTATTAAATAAAGTGTGTTCAATACTTATTCCCTGTGTCATTTCATTTTATTATAATTCAACTTGTATACTAAAATGTTCTGATTTCTTTGTATGAATTCAATATTTGGCTTGATTGCTACATCTGGTGGAAATTTTGTGTCAATAGCCCAATTAGAAATCCCCTTACTGATAAAGTAAGAAAACAGCTATCCCGTTTACCCATTAGTTAATGGACCAGTTTTGCCAGGGCCGGTAGGGGGGTAATGTTAGTCAAGGACTTTTTTTCACTTTCTGCTCGTCCAAATGCTGCCTCTTCTACATCGAATGTCACAGATATGGAGTTGAGCAGTGAAAATTCTCAGGTGCAGTCATCATTATCAGATGATTTGATTTCTTTACATTGGTTATCTTTCAACCGTTGTGCGTTTGCATTTCAATTGAACCGCATTAGAGTTCGTTTAGAAGCAGATTCTCTTGCTTGATGCACACCAAGGTTTGGATGGCAGCGTTCCCGGGTGTTCAGGTGATCCACACTAGCAGTGCTGCTCCAGTGTTCGTTTGAATCGAACCAAACATGCCAAGTGTGAACAAACCTTAAGAGCACCGAGTCTGGTTCATTTAAAAAGGACTATATGTGAAAACACCTCAGATATCTCTGCTTGGATTAGTAGCTTTAATAGTGTGGTTATGAATGAGATGTCACTTGCTACTGACATTATGGCTTCGCGTCAAAAATTTATTTTCTCCTGCTGAGAGAATTTTTTTTTAGTTTAGATTCAAATTCAAATTTTATTTGTCACATACACAGTCATACACAGTACGATATGCAGTGAAATGCTTACACGACCGCC
>JAQQZT010000005.1:22209610-22223290 GCA_030068275.1 Clarias platycephalus
TATTTGCAAATTATGGTGGAAAATAAATATTTGGTCAACAACAAAATTTCATCTCTATATTTTGTTATATACACTTTTGTTAATACTTATTTTACAAAGGAATTTACAAGTTAATTCATTAAAAATCCTACAATGTGATGTTCTGGATTTTTTTTTCTTATTTTGTTTCTCATAATTGAGGTATACCTATGATGAAAATGACAGGCCTCTCTCATCTTTTTAAGTGGGAGAACTTGCACAATTGGTGGCCGACTAAATACTTTTTTGTCCCACTGTATGCTCCCTAGTGGTACTCCAAAATTGTTTGCCTTATAATCAAAGAATAAAGTTGCCAGTTTTGAAAACATAAGTCATTACATGAAATGACTTAAGTTTATAATCATAATTGCTGTTGAAAAATCTTCCCATCACAATCTAAATTGCTTTCATATTTTTATTAGTTGTCATTTTATGGCCAATTTAATTTTAAGTATTTATTCTACAAGGTTCAAAGCATTCAGTTTGCCCAGGCTGCATTGTCCAGACATGTTTAATTGTAGATCTAAATGCTGCATTCAGCTGGAGGCTGTGACTTGACTTGTAGCTTCCAGCCTCCTTTCAGGGAATGCTAAAGGAATCTTGAAATTCCTATTCATCAACTTTCTGCTACAAGTTAGCAGTTAATTGAGTGACATCAGATCAAACAAAGTAGAACTGCTTACCTTGAGTGATATGAATGTACCAGTAGGTGCTTTAGATCCAAAGTAGAACTGCTTACCTTGAGTGAAATGAATGTACCAGCAGGTGCTTTAGATCCATCAACATAAACAAACATTACCCTGCACAGTTTACTGTTTTAAAAAATGTACATCAGTCATCACAATAAGCTAAAACAAAATATGAATATGGATGTTTTTCCGACTTCATAGGAGTAAGGTTTTGCGAATGTTTTGCCCCTGATTTTTTTTTTTTTCTTAACAGAATGCATTTCAGAAGGGTCAAATTACTGGGCTGCATCAAGCAGAAAATAACTATGGAAATTTGAAATTACTGGAACTGGGTTAACAACACTTCAACACATTATCAAAACCGCAAGTGATCGGGCTGAACCTTCAACTTTGTGGAAGATATGTGGTCAAAAAAATAAATCATTAATGGAGATGAACAGTAAAAGCCATACAGGTAGCTGTGTTAATGGTGAAATTATGACAATTTCCATACACACAATGTGACGAGAACTCACAGCATTGGGACTAAACAGCTGTGTCGATATAAGAAAACCACTTGTTAATGAGACTAATCAGAAAGAAGGCTTGAATTACAGTAGCTGGGAAGCATGAAGATTGGAAAGGTAGAGAAGTTCTTGAAGTGATGCACCAATCATGCATAGTGTCTCCTGTACAAGCCCCTGGCAGCAGTGCTATTGGCTGGGTTTGCTTTATTCGGTCAGGTGTAGGCTCAACAAGGTTATTTAGCAAATAAGTTGTCCTGTCTATCTGTATTCTCTGCAGAATTCTAGTATTTGTTGAACAACACTGTGTAGTATGGAGTTTTATAACACTGTTAGTCCTAGTCAGTGCTGGACGATGTGGAATAAAAATCCTGTACAGTACTTGAGTAAAAGTAAAGATCCTCTAGGTAAAATTACTCTAGTAAGTGTAGAAGTCTGTCACTTACAATTACACTTGAATAAAACTACAGAAGTTGACATCAAATGTGTCTAAGCGTGTAAAAGTACAGTACTGTTTTATTATGGCTTTAATGTAATATTATTAATGTGATTAGATTCTTCCTTAATCTATTCATTGAAAAGGCTCACTCAGGACACCGATCTCACTCACTCACTCACTCACTCACTCACTCATCTTCTATATCATGATTGTTATTCATGCTTTCTCAAGACTAATATACTGTATTTTTTATACTACAGTATATATTTTTACCAATTATCACAGATATCAGTCTCTCTCCTTTGGTGAATATAAATCAATGATTCCAAGTGTTTGATGTGTAATAAATGTAAAGTAGATATTGGACTGTTTCATAATTAAGTAGAGGTTATGATTACGGCCAATGAAAGCTGAATTTGTAGAGATGCTAATCTCAATTGGTTAAAGTAGAATGTTTTCAGCATCATTAGCTGCATCCGACACTCGTCCAAATAGATTTTATTTAAACCGGATAATAGATAAAGTGATTACTAGCTCCAGCTTGCGTTGTAATGTAGAAACGTTTTGCTCTTAAAGAGTTTCAAATCACTTGATAACTAGCCATGCACACGACATGATTGTGGTAATGACAAATTAATTCAAAACATGTTCCGAAGGAAAAAGAATTGGGCTGCAAGCTAACATTAGATTTCTATTAATGACACTGACCACTACCACGGACTGGGCTTTACTTCTATGTTTTCTCAGATTTAACTGAGAATTTTAGAAGCAGGCAGAGAAAGTATTAGAAAATGATCTCTTTCAAATATCTTTCGAAATCTTTCCAACAAAGCCATGGGTGTTGAAGTGACGAGTTAGAGCCAAGGTGTTTCGGACAGTTTCCCAGCTGCTCAGTATTGTTGTCTGTTGCACTGATTTTGAATTATAAAGTTCTGTGTTCACTTTGTAGATCTAACAGGTCAAAGTAAATCACCCCAAATAGATTTTTTCCACCCATGAGTAAGAAGTAACTATAGAGTCAGAAGTACGGTATGCTACTTAAAAAAAACGAAGGAAATACTTGGGTAAAGTACAAAAACTTGTACTTAAGTAAAGTAACGAATTACATTTACTTCATTACTGTCCACTTGTGGTCCTGATATGTTATAGACCACATGTGTACTACAGGATTATGTTTGACCTACCTGGTCTATACTGTACCTAATTTCTGCTCAGTGGAACCTGGCTGACCTTTTGCCTGTGGTGAGACATCTGAAAGATACTTTGGGAATTTCCTGTGAACTGGTACAGTGTTGTTGGTATGCGGATAGTGTGTTGTATACACAGCACATTCTAGATAAGACTCCATTGTGTCTGCGAAAGTAACGTTGTTTCCCCTTCACTCCCAGGTTGACTTGCCCAAGGAAACCCTCATCAACTTCCTGTCTCTCGAGGTTTGTATCCGCTAGTCATTCTACCAAACTGTTGCAAGTTAATAAACTGAATTCCAGCAGAACAGAGTGGGAGGGTGGGAAAGGCTTTGGTGGCACATAAACAGGAAAGAGGGGGGATCCTGTCTGGTACACGGAATATACATGAAACCTGGCTTGGAGGTCTCTCTGCATTCTTAATGTGAGGGAAACCCTGTGCTCTAGTTGCTTTTCCATTCCATTCTCATCACTGATGGAGTCACATGAGGAATAGGAAAAAGACGGAGTTTATGTGGCTGCCAGTGTTGGGTGGTGGAAAAGAATCCCCTGGCCTTTGTTTGCATAAGAAAAAAAAAGTCGGGCTTATGGTGTAAGCCGTAAGAAATATAAGTCCAGATGAGAAATGTAACTGACGCAGGCTGACGTACTACACCGAATGAATGGATGTCCTGTCCTCAAAAATGCACAGAACAGTGGTGCATAGGAAAGTATAAAAAGAAATCATGCAGGTTTAAAGCACAAAACAATACACAATGATCAGCCCTATACCTACGGGAAGCAGAGCTGAAGGTGACTAAATGCACACTCCTATTAAAACACCACACCTCATTTATTACCATTTCGTGTAAACATGTTCTTATGTTACTGAGGTGTTCGTGAATAGTTATGTCTAGTGCTAAATGTATCCGCACTCGTGCTTTTATACATCTTGGACTGTACTTTAACATTTTGTATAATGGATGAATTTATCCAGAACTATTGTTGGTTTTTATGGCAATTATTCCATAACGCTTGCAGGTATTTTATACGCACTTACCAACCACTTTATTAGGAATACTATACAGTGTAGACTCCCTTCCCATTCTTTCTTTCGTGAGATGGATTCCACAATATTTTGGAAAAATTCCTATGAGATTTATGGTCCATGTTGGAATGATTGCGTTGCATAATTGCTGCAAATTTGCTGCAGAGCGACTGCACATTCTACATATCCCAAAAGTGCCGTTGCATTCTGTTGTAATGAACTCATTGTCGTGGTCACGGAACCACTTTTGAGATGACTTGTGCTTTGTGACATTGCACATTATTATGCTGGACCATAATAATGCGCAAGATGGAAAGATTGGGACCTTTAAGAGATGCACTTGGCCTGCAGAAGTACTCAGATATGTACTATGTCCAGTTAAAATATTCCTCGCCACATTAGACCACCGTCACCAATTAGCATTTTTAAAATGTCCAGGTTTGGTAAGGCCACTTAGGCATTTGGTGTCCACTGAAGGCACAGATTCCATGTTTTGTAAAGTCAGATCCCCGGTGTCATCATCTGCTGCTGTATCCCCGATACCTCATAGTTTTGCGTTTGCTTTTCTGCTCACAGTGGTTGTAAAGCGTTGTTATTTGGATAACCAATGATTGGGGATTTTGGATATCTAACCTGTCTGACCATTTTCTAATCTTTTCAATTGACAGTCCACTTCCCTTTTCAGAACCACTGCTTGTTGAATGTACTTTCCGTTAACATCAGGAACTGTTATGTGTGAACATCCCAAAGCAACAGTTTTGTAAATAATTGGACCTGCCTCTAGCCCCAAAAACCATGCCACAATTGGAGCCACATTTTACCCTAGTTCTGATGTTTAATGTGAGCATTAAATGTAGCTCTTGACCTTCATCTGGCCAGGATTTTGTGCATTACTGTTGCCTCATGATTGACTCATTGCATGAATGAGCAGCTACTGTATATACAGTAGCATATATCTATCTGTATATAGCATATATTATCCCTGATCTTAGCAAGCAAAATTAATTTGCATGCGATTACAGATAACAGATTATTATTATTATTATTATTGTTGTTTTTATTTATTTATTTAATTTCAGATTAGTGCTATTTTATATTTCTAAAAAGAAACCTGCCAGATCGAATGGGTTGTTTTGATCACATTACACAATGTTTGAATACAATTAATGATGCAATGAAATTGTTGTACTGCTAAAATGTTTGCTGAAAATATTTTGAACCAATTAATAAATCGACCTCTGCTCTTTCTGACAGTTTGATGGAGAAGAGCAGTTCAACGTCAGTGTTAAACACTTATTGTCACACCTGCCCAAGCAGCGCTATCTCAAGTCCATCTGCGAGGAGATCCACCGTTTCAAAATGATTAAAAGGTAAAACACTGTTGAAAGTTTTTCTTTCTTTCTTTATGTATTTATTTATTAATTTTTTATGAGTGCAATTCACTCACTCACCTTCTGTAACTGCCATTCTGTCGCTGGGTATCACCCACATGTTTGACCAAATTATTCAGGTCCACCCACTGTACTTAGGTTTACGAGAGGAGAAAAAAGAGGAGACCTGCACAGGGGGATTATGTACATTGCTCCATCTGAAGTTTGAACTAATTTAAGCAATCTTGTATGACATTTATAATTTTGCTTTTCACTATTTAGTGCACTAATGCATTTAACAGAATGCATTTTCAGGTTCCAGACTCAAGGTGAAATAGTCCACTCCAGGAGGACCACAGCCTTAGCAAGCAGCCGAGTTGATTCTGTTGTGCATTTTCAATGTATTGCATTTGTTTGGTTTGCTCGTATTAATTCATCCAACAGGCACCAAAATTTATACCAAATCAGCCATAACATTAAAACCACCGGGCTAATATTGTGTACTTCATGCTTGTGTCATTAAAACTTTGAGGCATGGACTTTACAAGACCTCTGAAGGTGTGCTGTGGTATCTGGCACCAAGATGTTAGCAGTAGATTCTTTATGTCCTGTAAGCTGGTCTTGTTTGTCTAGCACATCCCACAGATGGTTGATCAGTTTGGGATCTGGGGAATTTGGAGGTCAAGTTAACAACTTGAACACTTTGTCATGCTCCTCAAAACATTCCTGAACAATGTTTGCAGTGTGATAGCGCACATTCATCTGTGGACAGAGGTCATTGCCATTACACAATACCATTGGCGTGAAGGGATATGTTTGGTCTGTAACATTGTTTGGGTAGGTGCTGTATATCATGTAGTGATATCTACAGTACATGAATGCCAGGAGCCAGAGTTTCCCGTGAGAACATTGCCATGGACAACACACTGTCTCCATCAGCTTGCCATGTACCCATTGAAGGTGCTTTTGGTTGGTCACCCAGGTCACCATGGGCATTCTGTCAAGTTTTTGGCTTCGCAGTCCCTTACCCATGAAGCTGAAATAAGTTTCTGAAAGGTTATAAACCTTTCTCAAACAGGCAACATCAAGTTTTTCAATAATTTGTGTCACTGCATATCAAGACCCACTCCTCCAGCATCAAAGTTTGGCCCTTGTCAGAGTCACTCAGGTCTGTATGCATACCCTCTGTTCTCTGCTTCCAACACATCAATGTAAAGAGCTGACCGACTGCACAATGACTCAGTGACTGCCTGATGACTGAAACCTATGGACATGATCCAATACTGAGTTTTCTCGCTGAAGAAGTCTTGTCTTCATTAAGTGAAAAGCATGCTCTCCTAGCTTTAAGGGTCAGGTGAATATCCCATGTCTTTCCCTTGAGAAACTCTTGGATAGCTTTTGCTGTATGTTTTGGGTCATTATTCAACTGCAATATGAAGTGGCATCCTATTGGTTTTTTGGCAGAATCTGAACAGAGAGTATGGCCCTTTACGCTTCAGAATTCAGGTCAGCAATCAGGTCATCAGTAAACACCAATGACTCGGTTCCATTGGCAGCCGTCCACGCTTATGCCATAACACTGCCTCCACCACTGTCTTAACAGATGATGTGATATGCTTTGGATAATGAGCTGTTCTTTTTATTCTTCATACCTTTTATTTCTCTTGTATAAGTTAATCTTGGTTTCCTCAGTCCAAAGAATCTTATTTTCTGGCAAAGTCTAATCTGGCCTTTCTGTTCTTGAGTGTTACCAGTGGTGGGCATATTGCTTTGTATTTACTGCATAAAGTTTGTATACTTTGACAATGACAATTGTACCTTCCCAAAACCGTTCTTTTCTTGGTTAAACGTCGTGAAAAGGTTCTTCTTCCCCATGGACAGAAGTCTGCGGTCATCCACTTCAGTTGTCTTCTGTGGCCTTCCAGGCCTTTTACTGTCGCTGATCTTGCCAGTTAATCCCGACTTAAGAACGCTCCCAATGTTTTTGTTATCTCTCTGGTGGGTTTATTTTGTTTTTTGTCAGCATAATGATGGCTTTACCTGCATAGACACTTCTATGGAGTTGCTTAAAGCTACAACGCTCAGAACCACCTCCAGGCCTTTTATCGGTTTGATTAGGAACAGGCCACATCTGGCCATCCAAGCTATGTCATGCTTGTCAGTTGTATGTTCCATTATTTGTGAGCTACCAAAAATGTGTGTGTTTTAAAATTGGCTGTAATTCCTAAATACCACACTTTTTTCAATTGCCTTGAATTAAAGCTGAAATTTGCTCACCTCCAGAGTGTGGTGGCAATGACTTATCATTCAAGTATTTATACACCTGACCGTATACACACTTCCTCCACACTTGTACAGGAGTTTATAACCACAAATATTTCGGTTTTCATTCATTTTTTTTATTACTAAACTGCAAACGGCACCTCTTGGAGTCTTCATATGTTAAGCAGAACAGTTGTTTCTAATTCATGTTTTTTTGTTTTGTTTGCTTCTACAGTCATTCTAGGTTGTGGAGGCCACGTTTGCTGCAACTTAGCATAAGGAAAGAACAATAGAGATGATGTTGTAGGGCATTTTTGGTACATTTGGAGCTGGGTGGTTCTTTGTAGAACAGGAAATAAGACTGTATGTACAGCTTTTAGCACGTAACGCATATAAAGAGAATTAAAATGCCCAGCAAATATTGTTATAGATATTCTGTCACCAAAACTACATAAAAAAAAATGTTTTATTGAAATCGTAATTGATTAAAATTGAGATTTTTAGAATCTGTTTGTATTTTCCTTTGCAGGGTGGCCGTCGTTGTCTTATACAGTTACAGAGATGACTACTACAAGATTCTTCTCTAAACTGGACATCATTCATCATTCTAAGACAATTTATAATGAAGGACTGAAATAAGTATGTTCTTTTTGTATTGCTAACGGTTGCAGTTTACATCCCTGCCAAAGGTACAAATTGTTTATTGTTACGGGGTCCAGGAATTATTAGCAGCTTTAAGCCTCTGCATCATATAATTCCCCAGTCTGAATTCTGTCTATAGTGAAATCGATCTTTATTTTCCAAAACAGAAAACTGTTTGAGTATTTCAAGAGTGTTAACACTTGATATTATGTAAATGCAGAAACAAATGCATTAAAACATGTATTTTTCCTTATAAAAATGCTTTCCCTTTTTTCTGGAATGTGTACAGTATATAAGCAGAGCAGTGTGAAATGTACCGAAACAAATCTCTGAAGTCCATGCTTCAGTAAGTGGCATTTACTGGGGCTGGGGTTTATGGATCGGTGTATATCTCCATCTTGCAAATTAAAGTGTCAAGATCAAACCTTAGGGGTTTTGTTAGTGGTAACTGGAGTAATAAAACAGCTTGAAATAGATCCTTATGACACGGGGATCACACAATATCTTTATTCCTTTTCCAAAAAAAGCAGATAGAAATGGAAATGGTTTATAAAATAAAAAAAATGTACAGCAGCTTTGGCTAATATGGTTTCCGTCAACATCCAAACAACACAGATTTCTTGCTACTCATACTATAGTTCAGTATTAATAAATAAACTGTTTGAAAAAATAAATAAAGTACTCTTCATCTATGGATTATCTACCTTTTTACATTTAAGAAATACAACCCTAGAATGGCCATTATTATCATTTAAAGCCAGCAACTATTAAAATGATCGGAAATTGTTCTTGCTTCAGTTTTTACCCCCCTCTCACATTATTATTTTTTATACCCCCTGTTGCAACACTTCTTATGGAAAAAGGAAAATACTAGCAACAAAAAAATAAGCCAAATTGTTCTGAGTGTATTGTGTAATACGTTTGGGCTTTGAGCTTTACTTTGCTTTTGGAAGTGAAACCCAAAACCCAAATAGAAACACTGTTTACTGAAGCGGTTTACCATCCTGATAGAAATGTCAAATCCCTGCCTATGCATCAGTCTTTCCTGGAATATTTTGCAACTTCGTAGAAATTCTTAGTAATTATAATTGCATAATAATTCTGTAGACATTGTTATTCCTTACAGTTATTTTGATAAATTGTTCATTATTACAACAGGCACAAACAAGTTAGCGTTCTCATCTAGTTTTGAAATTTGAATGTCTTGTATGCTACAGGAGGGTAAAGGACATGTCTAAGAAGGAACAAAAATACAACAGGTTCTGGCACACAGATGAAAGCATGGATAAAGTCGGAATTCTCCAAGCTCATTATCAGTGTAGTATTTGACTTGAGAAGTGGTTGATTGAAAAATTATCATCATCATCATCGTTGGATTACCAGATGCTTTTAGCTAGACGCTAACCCTCAAAGGTTAATATTGGAATGGCTTTTTCTTCTAGGTTCCACATTGGCACGTCCTTACTACTTAAGGAAGCCTTAATAGAAATCATAAACATCACTAAGACTACAATTAATACAATTAGAAGTTAAAAAAAAAAAAAATGACTGAATATCCATTCTTACAGCGCACTGATGATTCAGATCCTCACCAACCACTTTATTAGGAGCACTGGTACACCCAGGCATTCATGCAATCTTTCAATTTTCCGTGGCAGTTTTGATGTGGTTGACGAGATTTAATCTATGTTCACATCAAACATCAGAACGGAGGTGTGGTAGGGGTGTGATCATATTGAATTTGACTATAATATTGTATGTTGGGTCCAGGTAGGCTGGTTGAAGAATTTCAGAAACTGCTGATCTGGGGTTTCGCAGAGTAGTGTTAAAAAAAAAAAAAGGAAAAAGAAAAAAAAAGCTCATGAGTGTGGCAGTTGCACCTCGTCAGCAAAAACACCTTGTTGATGAACGCGGTAAGATGAAACTGGCCAAACATGTTCAAGCTTACTTTCACTCAAATAACCAAACAATTGCGGTAGGCAGAAATGAAGATCAAAATGTATGAAGCCATATTGGGCTTCCACTCCTGTAGCCATATTGGCTCCCAATACATATTGGGTTCCACTCCTGTAGCCTCAGTATGTGCTTTTCAGGAGTGCACTGCCGTTCCGCTATCAGAAGAGACGTGACGTTTAATACAAACAGCGTCGGCATCTAGAGTAACGTATAACGTGAGTCTCGTGGCTGTCTTTGTCAGAGCTCATACTGTATGTCAGAGCTTTGATGACCTTACCAGTGATGGATGATTTGTATGGTGGTTTTCCTACCATACTTCTTAAGGCGACACGGTGACTTAGTGGTTAGCACGGTCGCCTTTCACATCCAGGGTACGGGTTCAACTCCCGCCCGGGGTCTGTGTGCATGGAGTTTGCATGTTCTCCCCACGCTCTCCTCCCAAAGACATGCAGATTAGGCTAACTGGTGTTCCCAAATTGCCCAATAGTGTGTGAGTTTTTGTATGAGTGTGCCTTGCGATGGATTGACACACTCATTTTGCATCTAATTGAAAAATAACTGACCGTGCCAGTCTGCTGATCAGTCTCGATTTGATTTCTCAGCTGATTTGACACACATCTCCTCACAGAACACCTGAAATACAACCATGGCACAGTATTTCCGCCTTGAACAGGTGGTGTGAAAGGGGCTTAAGGCTACAGTGAGTAGAGGCTCAGTGTCAACTGACAGCTGAAATTTGGAAAAAGATCACGCTGTGGCTTTCTAATCTTCAATAAAATCTCAAGAGATCAGCAGTTTCTCAAATACTGGAACACATCACTCCCTGACTCCTAATTTAACTAATGCTCTTGACTTGTTTCTTCATGGTTTTATGGCTGATTGGATTAGTTGCATGTTGCAAGTCTTTTGAGTAAAATGGCTCATGAATGTTGTTCAATCATAGTAAATGCTATTCTGTTCATTTTACACTTCCAAAGTCCACGCAGGAATCAGCCAATGACTTCCATTTTGGGTCATTGTACTGTACATACCCAGTCAAGTTATGCCTGAGCAATCTCAAACCTTGGTTGTAAACTTTTAAGCATAAAGCATTATAAAGCATAGATCCAAATGAGTAAATTGAAATTGTATTTTGATGCAGAAGTCTGTAGCAATGTTCAGTTAAAGTTTTTAGAAACTCAATCCCAGCATCTCTCCATAGTGGACTGGTATAGCCTGAAGATGCATTCTTCTCCTATTGCTCCTGAGAGCTATGGATAGAATTTTATCACTCCAAAAATGAGCTAGGATGGGAAAAAACATCAATATAATAAACTAAGATGCAAGGTTTCTCGATACTTTTTTTTTTTCCTCCTCCACTGGACACCAAAGTTCTCGAAGGAAGACAGAAGAATCCTTGGCATGTGGTACGAGTTGCTCTGTGAGCTCCACGGATGTGTATGAAACCGATAGAGATGAAAAAGAAAATATCCAGTAGTCCCCTCGGTAGGTCTTAACGCTGGTCTCTCATGTGTCCGTTGCTCAGTTTGGCCCGTGGGATGTTGATCCGCTCTCCATAGGGAGAAGTCGCGCATGGCGAGAAGGTCATGCTGCAGTCGTTCTTCACACTCTGGAGCTTGTTCTCCTTGGACGGCTCTGCGTATACTACAGAGCTCTTGTTCACGTGTTTCTTGAGGATCACGGTCTGTGGAGGAATAGAAAAGTAACCAAAGGGCTTGATGTGGAACAATGCTCACCTGCAGCTTAATGAAAAAGCCCTTCCAGGTTTTTAGCTTAAATGTGTCTAGTTATAAGAGTGATGTTAAATTGCTTCTAATAAATCACTATTTACATCATTGATGACTAAAGTGATGAATTCCATTCACAGCTGCACAAATGACATGTATTCATAAATAACACACATTCCAGGTCATTCTCCATCTATAAAAAATACACTTGATTTACTGTGTCTATAATATTCTTTACTTGGCCAGTGTTACAGCTAGTCATATTTCTGTCAAAAAACAAGGACAAAGACTCTAGAAACTAATTCTTAGAATACGCTTACCTTTTTGGGTGCATCGTAGCAGGACATCTGTATGCAGTTTTTCTTCTTGTTAATGAGAAAAGCCACAATACAAAATAGGACTATAGACATGAGGAGGGCGGCCAGAATCCAGGCTACTGATTGGTAGATGAGGGACATTTCCATCTCGGTTGGGACGTCCTCAGTGTGACTTCTACCATCTTGAAAAGACAAGAATTTCACGATCAATGTTGCATGTACTAACATTTTTATATGATAATGTTCTTGTTCTAATAAGTGACATCATTGGGGTTTCGCTCCCACTATTTGCTCGATTAACTTTTCTATAGACTGCTAAAAGGAAAACCTTTGCAGGCAGAGAGAGAGAAAAAAAATACCACAAATACCCTGGCATGGGATGCTTTTTCCCCCTCAGATGTTTGCTGTATTTCATGCAGCATGAAGAAAAGAGCAAGGCAGGAGTTCAAAGAGTCCCGTCTGAGTGCTACTTAATCATTAGTACCTCTCTAGATTGTTTAATGCCATTCCCCACCCAAGTCATGCAAAACAAAGTAAAACCTCTTGGCCAAATATGCGTCTTTCACGTCACCTGGCCTTTCCCTTTTGGGGAATTGCCCTTACTGCTGACCAATGCTTTAATTAAAATACCAGAAACCTAAGCTACGTTCACATCACCACCCTGGAGTGACCATTTTCCATAATACTTAACTTATATCCCAATCCTTGCTTAATTTATGCTTAAATATGCATACACAGTAATATTTTTATCAGATAAGTAGTGTCCATAACTTTTTAAAAATGAAAATCTTTAAATGATCTTTATGGTCATTCAGATGAAACTTTTAGATTAAACCAATTTAGATTTCACATGAAAAAACATAAACCTGAAAAGGTGTTATTCATGTGCATCATTCATTGCAAAATTGTTACGATATCAATTTGAGTTTTATATAGTTGACACTACAGATTTTTTGCTTTTTAAACCAAAAACCAATTTAAGCAACAATTTTACAAGTCATATCCTTCTAGAACCTTATACCAATTTTAGTATCAAAACTCAAAGAAATATGAATAATTTGCATTTTAAATTATTACTGTTGAGAAAATGGGCATTTTGGGGCACATATAAAATCATCTTTCCAAAATGGCTGAAGTTAGCAACTAAAATGTTTTAGGGAAGCAAGATTGGTCACTTCCATGTTGCATAAACTTCAGAAGGAGCTTTTTGGCACACACATTTTCTGTACTACAGGTGAAACTCGAAAAATTTTAATATTGTGCAAAAGTTCATTTATTTCAGTAATGCAACTTAAAGGTGAAACTAATATATGACTCATTACATAGCCGTGATTTGTCATAATTGAGATTATTATGGCATACAGCTCAAGAAAATCCCAATTCCACAATCTCAGAAAATTTGAATATTACATGCAATCAATAAAACAAGGATTGTACATACAGTAGAACATATCGGACCTCTGAAGAGTATAAGTATGCATATGTACTCAGTACTTGGTTTGGGCCCCTTTTGCAGCAATTACTGCCTCAATGCGGCGTGGCA
>JAQQZT010000005.1:22233159-22250973 GCA_030068275.1 Clarias platycephalus
ACATTTTGTGTGACAAACATGCAAAAGAATAAGAAATCAGGAGGGGGGCAAATAGTTTTTCACACCACTGTATATAATGTATATATTTCATTAGTCTAGCCTAATTATGCTATCTGTCACGGCCCCACCTTTTTGACTTGTAACCATGCTACACTGAGTTCTTTCTCACTTGCTGAAACAGCAGTAATGTGTGTGTTAAGTCAGTGGATAGTGGAAACTCACGGTGTACAAACACTATGACAGGTCGTCCTGTGACCTTTCAAAAAACGTGCTTTGTTTAAGGCCGAGCTGTGGAATTTCACCAGGGGCTATTGCTGGCTCGACAAATTCCATCGTGCCTCTTCCCAATGGCCCTGTTACAGCCTGTCAGATCAGATGATATTTTAGTTCCACTGAGAAGGGGAAACAATTTAAGTCCCCTATTGTTCAGATCCCCAAAGTGCAGTACCGTGCCAAATGCTTAGTTCAAACAACCTGCCTTTTGGATGCTGTGACACGTTCTAGACTTTACTGACCATACTGTCAAAGTCATGCTATTGAGGCACCTCTTTCCAGGAAGCGCAAGACTCTGGGACTAATTTCGTTGAGCTCGAAGGCACATAAGGGTATGTTAAGTCAATTGCAAGTGTATTTTTTAATGGTAAGCAGCCTCACTTTAGAAATCTGGGCCAACACTGGGAATCTTGGCCAAAAATGACCCAAATGCAACTGGTCCTCGCAAGTATCCAGCTGTACGCATTGCTCTGGCACACAGTCTGATCGAGGCCGAGTTGTGGCTTTGTTACTGTATGTTTGTGGCTAATTTGTTATCAGCATGCAACAGGCAATTGAAGCGCTAAAGACCTTTCAATGCCCATGTTCTGGATTGTTAGGCAAAAGAATCACCACCAGTCGCTTTATAGTGTTTGCTTTCCAAGTACTTTCCGTCTCATTTATCATTTTTGGAGAGGTAACAAACGCATCAAACGTCCGAAACCTCAAAACAACAAATATATTCAAAACAGACCCCTGTCTCTTCATGGGCCAGGATAAATATATAAGAGGGATAGACAGCTGGATAGAAGGCTAAATGTACTCTGGTTTATTAAGGGATTCCCAGAAAACTGCAACTCGGTGTGGGATGAAGCCTCTGCTTCCTGCTTGTCTCCCCTGAGGCAGTCGCTGGCACTCAGTGAATATCCCATCATTCCCATCTTCAGAAGATACTCCTCAGAACCTCAGAAGGTTCACATACCAGAGGACTTTCAGACAAAATACTAGTATTTTGTTATTTTAAAACACAGAGATGCTAGATGAAAAGAGACCTGGATTATGCGTGACATGAGGATCTGTGGGTAATATACAGTAGAGTGGAGCTTCTAATTAGTTTGTACTTAACTCGGTTATATTATATGTTATTTGTATTGTGCATTCTAAGAATACACTGTGTGATTTAACAAAGCAACTCTTCGGAAAACCAGATGTTTTTTTTAATCCGTGTTAAGCCACACATGGCAGCGATAAGGCAAAAATCCTTGAGACACCATGCTGAAGAAACATTGATAGGAACCAGACTCACAGCAGAACCCAGTCCTCTCCTGAGGGATGCTGGATGGTGGGTTATAAATGATCAGACGATTAAGCAGTACTAGGTAAAGCAATACTAGGTGGTTTAGGCGATTACAATCTAATAAAAAAATTCTTAAATTCCTTAGATGAGGAAGAAATCTTAAGAGGAATCAGTCTCAGATCTGACTCTTTTTTAGGTACTGTTTAGGAAACGTTTTAGCTCCAAGTCTATGGCCCACATTGAAACAAATGTCCACGGCCCCATCCATGTGGCACCATCCCCAGTAGCAGAACTGTTATTTGGTTAGAGGTAAGAGAAAAGAAAACATAGATCAGACTTACACATATCCATAGGGGCAGGTCTTTCTGCAGGTCAGAGGTCTACATTCAGAGGGTATGCTGCATTCACACACTTCACAGCCATAGTCATCCTTTTCATACCCCATTGGGCACTGCTTGTTGCAGTAACTGGAGAGGCTGGGGCAAGAGTCGTCTGAAACCGCAAAATAAGATGCACTCAGTCAAAGCGGATATGAGAAGCTGACATTTTAGTCAGTCCACTTTAGACCAATCCACTTTACTCTACAATACTTACTCATACACTCTACTACAGTATATATACACATACTATGGTCAGGTTGGAAACACCAATTAGCCAATTCTACTTATCTTTGAGAGGGAACAAGAATACGCAGAGGAAACCCACTAAGCACATTCAAACTCCACACACACAGACCCGAGGCAGGACTTTAACCCTTGACCCCCGAGGTGAGAGGCTACAGCACCACTATGCCATCAAATTGCCCCTGTACATTAAATGAAAGTAAATAGGCACAAAACCAATATATTATCATTAGTTGTTAGGCTCTGAGGTTCATGTTCAAGCAGAACACAACATACTGTAGTACTCCCATGCTGCTGGACAGCAACTATACGGTAGACTGGAATATCCCTGGAATAACCCTAAGGGTAGGAAAAGATATCCGATATATATATACGATACAAAAAAATCTAAATATGTATTGCTTAGTCCATCTATACAGTATGTACAGTGTGGTCTCCATACACCAGCAATTGTTACGTTTTAGGATAACCAACTGCAAGTCTTCTGGACCTCAAACATTACATTTTGCAGAACATGTGTACAGTATAACTGGGCTTATACCACAATCAAACAGCTAATGTATGTCATTATATCTGTAACTCTTTCATTAGTGTAAAATCATATTTTCATGACCCAAAACCAGTGAATCAGAGACTGGAGGCAGTTCATTCTGATTGGCTGTTTCAGATAATATGCATTGACACACACATGTGCCGATCCATTCCCGGTTACAATCCCCAGTTAAAGAAAAGTTCATATTTGGTGTTGATGAATCCAGGATTCATAAACAGGTTTGTGTGTATGGAGTTCGCATGTTCTCCCAGTGCTTGGTAGGTTTCTTCCATGTGCGTTGATTCCCTCCCACAGTCCAAAGACATGCAGATTTGGCTAACTGGAGTCCCCAAATTGCCCTAAGTGGCATTCCCAAAATTAAAACTTTGAAAAAATTTAAAGCTTTGTGCTCAGGAGAACTGGCATGCTGAAACATGTTTCATCCTCATAGTTCCAGAAAATCTTAATGCCAATACATACATACAAAGGCATTCTGAACAATTGTACGCTACCAACAGTTTGGAGAAGACCTGAGCATGATAGTGACACTTCAGAAACCGTTTAACCATATAGTGACCATCATAAAGATAGCCTAGTTATCATGTCATAAATTTACTTACTGCCAAGACACTGGCAGAGTAGACATCCATTGTTGTCCTGCTGAAAGCCAAAAGGACAGTCATGTTCTGACAGAGAGCAGTTTTCAAGAGGGGGACACAGCAGCGGGCTGACGGTCTCATATGAAGGCTCTGAAAGAACATACAGTATAAGAAAACAGTTAATCACAGTTAATTACTAATTAATTACTACTGTATGGAACAATCTCCTTTGAGCAGTTGATATTGCGATGTGTCTGCTACAGTACATATTCTCAGCAAAGCCTTCATCTTCATCATAATTACCTAATTCCATATCCGTTATTTTATAGTTTTGAAAAATCCAATTTTGTTCTGGAATGTATAAAATAAATCCAAACTTGAGTCCAAAATTTTGACTAGTGTGTGAAATTCTTTTATTTATACCAGCAGTGCGTCAATGACCACTATAGTGAGCTACTTCTGTACTTACTGTAGATGCTTCTGTAAACCTGAATTTAAGTACATTATTGCTTTGTTATTCTTTTATATAAAAAGAACCAAATGGTTGGACCACTGTACATCTTCATCCAAAATCCGAGACAGAAGGTGAGTCTGAAATCGGATCATATTTTGAAAAATTTAAGAGGCCGAGGTTCCTTAAATAAACTTGTCCACCTTGTCCAAGCTTAGTGACGAAACCTTTTATGTACTGTAACTTAGATGGTAATCTGGAGTTTCTAGTATGGTAAAACTACTGTATGATTGTGTATGCCTGTCACATTTCTACTTTTAGTAAGTATTGCTACTAGGGACGCTATACTGTATGTAAGTCCACTCAGTAAAAGCAGTGACTGTTTCACGTGGCCAATTCTGTCATTTCCAGGCAGCAGCAGCACTTTTCATCAACTCCGTTATCTGCTCAACTTTCCAACCATCACTTCTGTGATAAGATTCATGTTTAAATGCTAACACCACTGGCAGCAGCTCTCTCCAGGTTTTAGTCATTATGGATAAATGCAGATGTGATTATCTCATAGTGATTGTCCTTATCTGGAAACTTTGATGAATGAACAACCTCTCATAGTACAGTAGTTCGAATTTTAACAGTCTTCTCTCCTCCTAAACCACTGCCCTCACATCTGTTGGTATTTATACAATGTCAAAATGAGGCCCTCGGATTGAGGGGTGGTTTTCATGGGCAGCACTGCTGTGATGGCACGTGTGCAACCCACTAATGCCTCTTCCATGCTGGCAGGCAGGGAACCGAAAGGAGCTGTATCTAATTATCTTCACTTAGAACAATATTCTCCTGTTAAAGGAGGTAAGTTTGGTTCCATTTGGAAGGTTAGACCTATAAAGCGCAAAGCTTCTGCAGTCTTAGAAATGCCTGCAGGCTCGCTTTAATGAGCTGTGAGAAGAAACATGCATGCTGGTGGCACTGGATCACTAACAAGCTATAGAAAGGTGAGGCATTACATATACTGTACAGCTACCTAAAAAGTATACAGAGACATCATACTCAAGTCAAGACGTGACTTATTTGCATACTCATATTAACCGTTTGCATCACACATAGTTGGCGACACATAAGTGTAACATTCACATAACATTCTCTAAGCTGGATGTCTGAAAATCTGACAATAGGATTTTGCATACAGAAGTAAGTTTTAATGCATGTATACAGAACTGTGTTACGAGTCTCCACTCATTCCTTCATATTTTGCTTTCAAAGAGCCGGTCTTATAATTTTTAATGTACCTTGAGGAATAGTTCTTCATGACTATTTGGCTTTATGGTTCTCATATTCAGTCCAGTCCCTGTACCTGACCGGTACAGAGGATTTTTTTGTGGTTTGTTAAGCCACACAGTGGTATGTGAATCATTTAAGCAAAAAAATAATTGAAAAAAAAATCTAACTTAAGGCATGAACCAGTGAGAAACAGGTGCAGATGATCAGGCCGGTGATTAGTATACTGGTGATGCTGAATGTTGAGTGGTTGGAACAGATGAGAGGGGAAATGAGGCTGCTGCTGAGGTTGTTACATATTGTTGGTAAATTTGTTCCTATTGCCTTAATCGAAACCATTTAGGTTGTTTAATATGAATATTAGTGTAGAAGTCAAACTTCCAAGTTGCCAAAACAAAAAGAAACAAAAGTTGGTTTCAAGCTTTCATAGATTCTAAAAAGTGAAAATTCAACAAGGCTACTGTACCATTAAAATTTTTTACCGTGACTAGGAATAGGTGAGTAATCCCTCAAAGCATGTCTTTAAATGGAACCTCTGAGTAGAAGCATTTATTTTAAAGTCAAAATGTACTGTAGGTGCTGGAAGTTAATGACTTTTATGTATTCATTGAAATCTTCAATTCAATTCAGCTTTAAAGAATCAAATATACATAGAGGCCCAAAAAAATGGATATACACTTCAACATGGAAAGCATATACCTTTTTTGATGTCACATGATACAGTAGCATTATTGATGGTGTGACTACTGACATCTTTAGAGGAAACATAATATTACACATAATGCATCTGTATACACAGCATACAGTAATATTACTGCCATAATTCAAAGTTTTAAAAGAGGGCAGGTAGGTAACTGAAGGGTGTATACATTTTTTCAGGTCTCTCTCTCCCTCTCTCTCTTTTTCTCTCTCTCTATAAAAGTGTGAGGAAATATGTATACATTATTATTATCAGATTGTCCCTGACTTGTTTTTTAAGATGGCAATAGGAAGACACCTTTGGAGGAACCAGACTCGACAGGGAAGCCCTCCTCATTGGTGTGATAACACTGTTTCAGTTAATATTGAGTCCATTTTTATTATTGGACTTATTGTCTAATGAATGTCTCATAAATGTCTGCATTTATGTCATGTAACAACAAGCAGGATTCCTAGAAATAGACATTATCACGAAGTAGCTTTCAAGTAATCCAGACGTAAAGGCGACTGCGACAAGTGGAAAAAACTCCCAGAGATGAAATCAAACTTATTAAATGTGAATTCTGAATAATGCTTGTGATTCAATTCTACCACAGTAAAGTACTGTGTTAAAAGTGTGTTGACAGAAGCTAGTCCTGGTTTGCTAAATTGATTGGGCCAGCGGCGTCCCCAGAGCGCCTATATTTCCTACAGTACAGCATAATCACACTGGAATGCTTCAATGTGTGCATCACTCCACTCGTGTGTGTTCGCCAAAGTAAAATTACACTTCTTAGTTTGGGGCCATGGAAACGATGTTGGCTACGTCATGATCGGCGATTGGCAAACCATGCTTTTAAGGAATAGAACTTTTTTGCTTAAAATATGAAAGCTTGTCAGATGAAGATGGATTGGAAAAAGGTACGTCAATTTTACTTGAAACAGATTGAACAGTAATGTACAAATTAATGTGAGCTAGCTAGTGAGCAAGACAAAGTGCTAGTCAGTGTGGCAAAAATGTAATGAACATTCGGGCCAGGTGTCCAAAATGTCATTTATGTGATATTAATTTCCTGTTTTTAGACTTAACAATATCAAAGTGCTTAAACTGCGGAAGTTTTTGTTTCTACATAAATCACGAAAAAAAAAACATAATTTCACATCATAGTTGACATCATTTCACATTCATGTAACTATTGTAACTCTTTACTATTACTGTACTTCCCCAAGCTGACACTGGTGCTTTACTATCCCAGCTGAAAAGAGGTGCAATTTGCAGCAATGTCACAATGTTGCAATGTTTCTAAAAAAGAATCACAATTAAATTCCCTGGACTCAAAAAGTGGTAGAGTGATGATAAAAAAATGCAGTATGCTTGTGGAAGAGAAAAAAAAAAGTGGGAACAGAGAGGAGACAAGTAAGGAGGAAGACGTGCCGAAATATGCTTCTCCTTCATTTAATGCTGTCTCACATTATTATTATTATTATTATTATTATTATTATTATCATCATCATCATCATCATCAGTGTCATTTAAAGGAGTCAATAAACATGTTTGGTGGCTGTTGTTGTGAGAGTCATCTGCTGACTAAATTCTAAATACTCTGCACATCGGTTATATGAATTAAATGAAAAAGACTAAATGAATTGCTTTCCAACACTTTGCTGATAGATTAATTACCAATCAAGCTTGTTTTTAGGCTTTTCGTTAATGCCAGAAAACATTCAACTTGATAGTGACCATGTCCTCAACTATGGTTTTTTACATGATGTTTAGAACTTGGAAGCACACCATATGACACGACTTCCTATTTTATAACAGAATAACAAATAACAAACTGAAATTGAAGCCACATGTGGTCCTTTGGCACAATGTCTATTTACACATTTCCTTTTCTTCTGTTTTAAATCCTGCTGCGCTCCCTATGGTGGCACGGTGGCTTAGTGGTTATCCCTGTGGCCTTACACCTCCAGGGTCAGGGTTTGATTCCCGCCTCGGGTCTGTGCGCATGCGGCTCGGGCCTTTGCAAAACCCACCAAACACCATGAGAAAACCGGGTCTCATGAAGACCATTCCAGGAAATCACAGTCAGAGGAGAAGCTCATTTAGCATCACGTATAAGTATAAGTAGCAGAAACATCACAATATCAGCTGTTTAAAAAAATCAGGAAAGACTATTTAATTAGAAGGTTCAAACTTTGACTGGTAGTGTAGTCTAGTATAGCTGTGGTGTCTGGCACCAGGACATTGGATCCTATGGAAGTTGTGGGTTGGGAAGTGAGACCTCCATAAAACAAACTGTTTCACTGATCAGACTGAAGTCTGGGGAATTTGGTGACCGGATCAACAAACTTAAACTCACCATACTAGTGCACTGGGTGTTTTGATACCCGTCTGTCATTGCCAGCGATTTGTGCTACATTGCCTTTCTTTTGGTCCGCACAGGCATAGATGAGCCACCAGTTTTCTCTTATATAAGTGCCATTCTGTTCTGCACAAGTAAGAATGCCGTTTTGATGTCCTAAACGATTGACTATAACTGTACAGTAGATGTTGGGGCTACTAACATCTACTCCTTCTCACTAGCTGTGTGTGGGGTCATGCAAACGTTTACAAGCCAGCAGAAATGTGAAATGTTTAACATACTCTGAGCGGCTTAATGATTAGGTGTTGAGTTGTGTTTTCTCAGTAGAGGAAGTGGGAAAGAGAGTGTTTGCATTTGGGAATTCTGGTTAGACTGTTAAATTGTGTGTGTGAGTGTGTGTGCATGGGCGTGCCGAGTATTTATCTGTTCACCAGTCTTAATACGTGCCAGTAATATTTGTGTGTGTGGTTGTGTGTTGTTCCTACCTTCACAGAAAGGGCAGCACTCTCCAGGGATCTTGACAGGGTTATGGCAGTTCTGTTTGCACGCCATGGCGGTACAGTGCAACTCGCCGTCCACGCATTGGCAGAAAGTGCAGTCATCATCTTTCCACTGCTCCTCGTGCTGCCTTAGCTTATGGTTCACCCAGCAGCTGGCCTTGGTCCTGGCTGCTGATAACAGCTCCACACCTGCAGAGAGAGAGAGGGAGACAGACAGATGGACAGCCAGATGGACAGACACAAAGAGAGAGTTAATTCCAGAAGTAAAACTGCACTGTAGTTACATAGAGCACGATGCAAGAATAAGCATAAAAACAGTCCAACTATTAAACAGGAAACAAGACTGACACTGCTACAGACTATCACCAAGTCAGTTTTTGTATGTGCTCTGGTCAACTGTAAGTGCCATTATTATAGAATGGAAACGTTAAGGAGCAACAGCAACTTGGTAAAGTGGTAGCGCACGCAATCTCACAGAGTGAGGCCACCGAATACTCAAGTGCATAGCGTGTAAAAATTCTATCCTCTGTTGCAACACCCTGGAAGCAACATCAGCAATAGAACTGTGCTGTGGGGGCTCCGTGAAATAGGTTTCCATGGACAAACAGCTGCGCACAATCCTAAGATCACAATGCGCAATGCCAAGCGTTGGCCGGAGTGGTGTAAAGCACGACTGAAAAGAAACGTGGTCTCTGGAGTGATGAATCATGCTTTTCTTCCCCAGTAGTCAGCTGGACAACTCTGAGTTTGGTGGATGGCAGGGGATCGGGACCTACCAGAAGGCTTAGTCAGACCTTCTCCTCCAACATGAGCACCTGATCTCTGGGCTTTTTGACCTTTTCCCCCTTAACATCTCGAAAACCACATGGGTATTATTTTACTCCAAAGTTGAGAACAAGATCTAACAGCATTATACACACATTTACACCGGTGTTTGAAGCTGCGAAAAACAGAGCCAAATGTTTAAAAGCTGCCTGAGCTTTCAGCATATTCAGCTAACAGTTTACATACGGTCTGGAAGAAATGTGTAAGTAATGTAACAGCATACCTAAAAGTGCAAGTAATTGCTTCTGTTACATTTTACATTTAAAGTGGTTTGGTGGATGTGTGCCATTTCGTAGTTAAGCGTGTTATTATTACATTTCTTTGGGTGGGGGCGGGGGGAGATTTATATACATTTATAATTATGCTTATTATTGTGCTTGTGTGCATATGGATACAATTAAAATAATGATTCATCTACATTTGTCCATAATCCTAATATGCATGAAGCATATTTGAACTTACCCAAGAAGCGCTTTCTCTATAGGCTTTTAAACAACGTAACAGGAGTTAATTATGGCCTGGTCTTTGTTCAATAATTCGAAAATGCGATTGCTTATACTGCACATGGCTTAGTGGTTACAGTCATATTGTCAACTGCTACGGGTAATTGTTACATACGACCAGAGTTTATGAAGAATATTGTGGAGGGGGAAAAATCCTATGATTATCAGTTCTGTGGGGTGAAACTGCTTTGGAATCTTAGAAGATCAGGAATCTTAGTAGAAATAGCCTCAATATATCTGTACAATTGCAGCTGAGCTAATGGACAGCAGGGTCAGAATTTGGCATCAATAGCATAGGCTGGTGGAGGTAGAGTATTGCTGCGG
Organism: Clarias platycephalus; assembly: GCA_030068275.1. Taxonomy (NCBI): domain Eukaryota; kingdom Metazoa; phylum Chordata; class Actinopteri; order Siluriformes; family Clariidae; genus Clarias; species Clarias platycephalus. The sequence continues at coordinate 22,243,385 of JAQQZT010000005.1, forward strand.
AGAAATGTTTTCTTAGCACACTTTCATCCCCTTAAGGCCAGTTGAGTATCATTTCATAGCATGGGCACTGACCACATGCATCCCTTTATCCCTTTTATAGAAAAACTTCTAAATACTCATCAAGGTCTATTAATTTGAACTAATTGTAACTATTTAAGTTAACAGTACTCACTATGTTTAATTACTTTGAGCATTAGGGTTTACAGTGTAGCACGAATTTGCAACTGATGAATCTGTAGCAGTTTTGTGATGCATTCATGTCCACATAAATCTGACAATTTAAAAGGAATGTTCCCAACACAATGTGGAATTGAAAGCAAAGCAGGGCCTGACCCAGTATTAGTATGTGTTCCTAATGAAGTGGTCCTAATAACTACCAGTACAAAGATATTAGTAGATAACATTATGGTATTTTGGTCCGTCCACATGCCATCCGGCATATCGGGGGACGGATACTCCCCACTCTGGAGATATATCTGTCATTTCTATGGAAATTACTTAAGGACTCGGGTTGCCAGTTCAATGCAAGATTGTCATTCACGCACTATGGGCAATTTGGGATCGCCAGATCTGCATGTCTTTGGACTATGGGAGGAAAACGGAGCACACACATCAAACATATCAGGAATCAAACCCTGACCCTGGAGGTGCAAGGCGACAGTGCTAACCACTAAGCCACCGTGCTGCCAGGAGATAGCTGGATAACAGTAATTCAGTTATTAGTTACTTTATACTAATAACATAAGTACCAATTCATGCAAATGATTGAGCACGAGCAGTTCAGTACTTTATTGTCAAAGCAAAACAATGTGGTTAAATAACCCAGGACAGGGTAGCATTAGGCTCTAAACTAGTGATTAAAGTTCTACCTAAAAATACAGAACAGGAACTAGAAGTTTAATTGAGCTATTTAATTCTTAGGTCCTACGATCAGATGTTTCTGTGGAAGAACGCTTCTGTGGACTAGCTTTCTGTTTTCAATTGCTGTTAAAAAAAAACAATAGTTCAATCATAGCTTCATCTTTTTTGGCTGCTCCCGTTAGAGGTCACCACAGTGGACCATCTGTCTCCATCTAACTCTCTTTACCACATCTTCCCTTGTCATTTCAACCTTCTGGGTGACCTCCACGTCTCCCCCTGATATACCCCTCATCAATTCTCTGCACATAACCAAACCATCTTAATCTGGCCTCTCTGGCCTGCATGGTCAGTCTAATATTCTCATTCTTTATCCTGGCCATTCTTGTCACTCCTAAAGCAAACCACAGCATTGTCAGCTCTGCCATCTCCAGCTTCCTGTCGTTTTGTCAGCAACAATGTCTCCAAACCGTCCCACATTGCTGGTCTCACTACTGTCCTGTAAACTTTCCCTTTCGTCTCTTTCGCCGATACCTTCCTGTTACAGATCACTCCTGCTACTCTTCTCCACCCATTTCACCCTTCCTGCACTCCCTTCTTCACTTCTCCATTACACTCTCCATTGCATTGGACAGCTGACCGAAAATATTAAACTCCTCTACTCCTTGCAACTGCACCTTTAGACTAATCATCACAAGAGATTCAAAGTAAATAATTCAAGTCTGTCTGTAAAATTACATGGATTTTTTTTTCGAACTGAAGTGCTTTTCTAACTTTCATTTTTATAGTGAAGGTCTCATTAAAACCTTTCCATGGTGTAAAAGCTGAACAGCTCCGAGATGAAAGCATTCCCTTCTTGTAGAGAGCTTTAAATTCCAGGTGGCTCTGTCGACTCTGACCTCCTATAACTGCCGCACCAACCTCTGATGTCTGCTGAACCCAGAAACACCTCTGACTGAGGAAAATATACCAGTCCGTGATCTTTCGGTCTGTAAGACACATGCACGGCTAAGCGACGTATATTCTGTCCTTTCCATTTAGATCTACAAATAAACCCCCCAGTGACTATTGTCTGGTGAGACATTATGCTTTTATGACATTATGGTGGTAATGCTTTTGATGCAAATTCATGCACATTACATGTCTGCAGTGTTCGCAGTCTGCTAATTGCTTTAGCCTTCAACTCTCATCTTAAGTAATCACCTTCTGTTTCTGATCAGTTTTAATTTGTTGAATGGGAACGAAACGTGGCTAGGTAATTTGTGATTTGTCTGGGGTTTTCCTCCCACATGTATGCCAGATGGAAGACATAATAAAATGATTTTCAAAATAGCATGTCATTTTTTCCCCACACCTTCTTGTTTTTTTATTGGCTTGTAAAATCTCAACGTTCGTCTTGGCACAAAGCAAAATATCTGTAAACTACAGTATGTGGTGATTTTGAAATGTGTCTTTCAAATCCCTTGTCCTTCTCCCTTTAGTAAATAGATTTTTAATACAGGAAATTTTATTAGCATTACATGGTCTAGCCACTGTTTAAGCTGAAAAAGCCAAAGAAGTTGATGGCATTTATACATTCTTTGAGTTCTTCAATTGTTTTCAGCTTCCAGTAGGGATTCTATTGTAATTTTTCCCATGAGAGACACACTGATGTAATGTTTTCCAATAAACCTTCCAGGATTTCAACAAATGAAGAAACTGAAAAACAGATTTACCATTTTTTCCTAATAGTGTTTTGCCTTATTATTTATCCAATCCATCCTCCAATCCACCCAGCTTATACAGCTTATCCATGGAGGGCATAGAGCTTATAACTCAGTAACTCAGGGCACAAGGCTTGTTACACCCTGGATGGAGTATCAGCCAATTGCAGGGCAAGGCACACACTCACGCACCCTGTAACACCTGGCAATATAATAACAATCCGCAAATGTGATAAACCAAAAACAAAACACAAATGTGCATCTTAATCTGCAGCTTTTAATATAAAACTTTCACAAACGTAAAAATTGTCCACAAAAGTAATAGCCTTATAAATATAATAGCGATTACGTTTGCAGGGATTTAAATAGCTGCAGATTTGTATTACATGTGTGGTTTATTACATAAGTGAGCTGTTATTACATTGGTGGGTGTTACACAAAACCCAGTCCCACAGTATAGGCAGTTTGGAAACGGCAATCACTCCAGACTTCAGGTTTACCTGAAGAAAACCCACTATGCACTGGGAGAACTCCATGTACACAGTGTTTTGCAGATTGTTTGCGTCATCTAAAATATTGCGCAGGTCTGGCTTTCGATTTTTCACGGAGTATAATAATTTCATAAAGTGAGTATTTTTAGATTGAAAAAAAAAAGAACGTTTTAAATGAACGGTCCAAGGTGCTGAATCAACATTTATAAATGGAGCATTAAATAGTCATCACCGCTAAAAAGAAAATCTAAGCAGGCAGAGAAAGAGAAAACTAAATACCCTGACTATTACCCCGAAGCTCTAACATATGCGGATGGACAATATGACTGTTTTTTCAGATGTGCGCTAAGCAACAATAAGAAAACCACAAAACGTGATCGCTACTTGATGATAGATAACTGTCTTACGCTCTTATTTTCTACTGGCTCACGAGCCCGAGGCTGATGAATTCAGCTAAATAAATCAGATGTTCCTGGAAAGCATATGCACATCTTTCACATTCAGTGAATTGGCCATTACAGTATGTGTATTATTTTTGATTTGGTCTTTTACTGAGCAATCAAAACACATTTTTTCTATATTGCTTTAACAAGGACTGATAATGTAACCATCTCTCTAAATTATTATATCCGATATCTTTGATGAGTGTGAAATAAGGAAGTAGTGTGCAGTATTTGTATGTGAGGACGTAGTGTACAGTACCTGTGCAGACAGGACAGCATTCACCGTCTGGGATGTAAAAGTTATCACAGTCCAGCTCAGCACACTCCGCCTTGGAGCAGAATGAGATGCCTCCACGACACTGACACACCCAGCAGGAGTCCATGCGATACACATCACCCTCGGTGAACTCGGTCCCGTTGTGCACACACTTGGGGGAAACTGGTGAAGAAGGAAAGAGCAGTTGAGCAGACAAATCATTCTACAGTGGACTGAAAAAGCATATTACATGATTACAATAAAAGACAAACAGTTTATTTTTTTTACATCATGAGTAAAATATGAGCTATGACTGATAAATAATTTTAAAATGTAGCGTTTTTGAAGAAAACATTTCCATCTTTACTGTATCATTTGTTCATTTTATGATTTGTGTGTGTGTTGTACTGTACATCATACATTGCCACTTTAACACACAATGAAATGTAATGTTATCCATCTGGCGCTTGCTGCTATATACACACACACACTCAAGCCAACATTGCATTTACTGACAAGCAGACTCACACACACTTGCGGTTCTAAACTTTTAATGTATTCATGTTCTGATTAATTTATGCAGCTCCCCACCCAAATGACAGACGCTTAATATGCAGTGCAGACTCAAATAATGAATAAAAGCATTTCATCAATCAGGAGATGCTTCATTCCCATTCCTATTATAATGAATCAGGAACTACATGTATTACACTAATGGCTTACGAACCACTTCGTATGAACTTGAACTCGGCTTAACCTCCCATGTGGACGTCTCAGTCTGCTGTCAAATTGTTCATGTATTAATATTTGCCTTACAGCTTTCAATTATTATTTTGGTAGACAAGTAGACAAGTAGACACTTCACAGGTATATTTCATACATAACATTTCTCCCTAGAATTAATAAAGTACATTCTGTAGATATGGACATGTTGATGGAAATTGTGAGGATATGGTGTAAAGGTTTAAAATAAAGTACGCAAAAAGAGACACGATGCTTAAACAATGAACTTGGTTGATCTTGGTTTGGAGAAAAATGTCCTTTTTTTTTTTAAAGACCCATAGATATTGCTATGGCTCACACAATGGCTCTGAAAATGGTGTTGGGTTAAGACTGGACCTTAACATGGAACTATGCTGAATCCATCCAGAATATGCAACAAACTCCTCTGAACAGTTGATATTGAGACGTGTCTCCTACTTATGTTCTGTAAAGTCTTCATAACAGCTCTAATAAGAGGTTCTGGTTGTTAATTGGGGATTATTTTGCGGCTGGTGACACTAAATGAACTTCTTCTCTGCAGCAGAGGGAGGTTTTGGTCTTGCTTTCCTGGGATGGTCTTCATGAGAGCCAGTTTCATCATGGTGCTTGATGGGTTCCTAGAACACACTTGACCAATACTGTTCCTGCAAGAACTTTTCCAGAAAAGCTGACCTCCAGGTTATGGGTTCGATTCCCGCTTGCCTAATGCCATACAGTATGTGTTATTTTAATCCAGTATTGTTCTAAAATGGAGAGGGAAAAAACGTTTAACTGGTCCTGTAGATATTTCAGTAGTATGAGATAAAACAGAATGCATGCTATTATTGAAAATGTGATAATAAATACATTTCAGACAGGAATCTGGTACAAAATTGGCCATCACTACAAAGTGATTTCAGAGTAACATATAGCAGAAGGTTTATAATTCACAATAGCACCACTCCTCGACTGTCCAAATCCTAAAAAATGTCTTCTTATAAACCTTTAATGCTAAGGCAACATCAGCATCTGTAGGCCATACCTCCATAACATCTTTTTAAAAAGCTGATCTTATTGCCTGGTCCACTTTCTTCAAATAATACAAAGCAGGTGGACCAGGTCATTTAAAAACGAGAGAGGATTTTACCTCTTTTATTCTCTTTCGTCCTTTCCCATGCATTAAGCAAGCAGCAGAGTGAACCAAAAGCGAAGCCAGAGTCAGAGGCACGGGGATGAGATTTTAATATAATACAGGCTCTCTCTCAGAGGAAGTCACATAAAATGTAGGCATGTGGTTTTAGCACTGTTTGCGCATGTTAATAGCGAGTGTGAATGATGCTTCACAGGTATCCGCAAGCACCTGGAACGCATTTCTCTCTTGCGTTATTTCTCCCTGACAGCTCTGTAGTTGATGTTTTGTGTTAGTTACAAAAAGATTGTGATTTCTAATCCAAGAGCTGAAAGTAGTAGCAAGCTTTGATGGTACTCTAGATTTGTACATTAGGGCCCAAAAACAGCACCTTATTCAAGCCGGGAACATCATAAATCATAGCAAGGAATTATTGATGCCATGTCAATCTTGGAAATAAGGAGAAGATAAATGTTTAACGTAAACAGCACATGATATTAGTGATAGTTCTTTATTTCGCAACAATGTAGATATTATAAAGTGTTTCGGCACCTCATCCAGGGTGTCTACCACCTTGTGACCTAGAATAGCCTCAAGGTCTCCCATGACCCCGAATAGAGCGTGATTAGTGATTCAGTGAGTAATCCTAGGTGAGAATAAACACACTGTGATAATTAACACGTTTGGAGATTCCTGTAGATGATCTTGGGCCAGCTCTTTAGTATTCTTAGATGTACATCCTTTATAATTCATACTATTTGCATTTGTACTTCATACAGTAGGATTTGCAAAACGTTTTATGCTCCAGCATCCATATTGGTGTTGATTCAGACACACAAAGACATGTTAAATGCATATTGGTGAAAGCGCTGTACAGTATATACGCTTACTGTAAGTCTTAATCTTCTGACAAAGACATCCAGGGGCTAAAATATCCTAGAATCCCATATCATGAGAGACCCACGATACAGTAGTGGTGCTTTCATATTCTGTTTTGAGTTTACTTCATGTGGTTTTAATTTGATTCTAATCTTGTCTCTACCCCCAGTTGTACCCTGATGCTCAGTGTTAAACCTGTGATTTTTTTATTTTTTTGGATACCCTCATACAGTATTTCATTGTTTTATTGTGACTTCTTACTATGCACTCTTGTCCTTAAATTCTGCGCCTACGGTAGTTTGTTGTTTTCTTCTTCCCTGCTTTCTGACATTCGCCTGTTTGTCTCTGGACTGATTATGCATCGCTCTAGTTTGTTGCGTTCTGCCTGTGCCCTCACCCCTGCTAGTGCCTTTTATAATGATTACTGGGCTTACTCAAATAAACAACATGCTGAATTTACGCACTTGCATCCTGCCTCATTTAGCTGCACATTACACCGGAATTCAAGACACCACCGATCTGTGCAAGACTTTGAACAACGATCCACTGCAATATTTTACCGTACCCCATTGTGCATGGCCACAGCTTTGGTTTTAGTCCCATCTGACCACAACACATGCTTCCTTGTACTTCCAATGACTTAGGAAATTTAGAACTTGCATTTTGCATGCCGTTTTATGCTCTCAAGAGGGTTTGAAAGCTATTTGGATTTGGAGATTAATGACAGACTTGACTTTATAGACTCAAGATATATCTGTTTCTTCAATACTTGGACTAATCCCCCCACCACCCAAAAAAAAACCTTCCCTACTGTGTTTGACTGATGGCACTTGGTTAGTAACCTACTAACCCAGTGTAAGTATCTATCCAATGGCGGAAACTTCAAATCACTGTTTGTAGAGCGTCTGCCAAATGCCTAAATGTAAATATATGTGTAGAGAATATAAATATAAAAAAGTAGAGATAGAAATGTTTTGTGGCCTCTGAGTGGCGAGGTGGTAAAGTGCTCGCCCTATCATCGCTGGTTCGATTCCCGGGTGATGCTGTAACCTCTCGCAGCCGGAGGTCTAGAGAGAGCTGATTGGCCGA
>JAQQZT010000005.1:22251073-22264977 GCA_030068275.1 Clarias platycephalus
GAGTATATGCAAATTGCTATTATAAAAACTTAAGCAGCAACTTTTCCAATTTCCAATATTTATGTAATTCTCAAAACTTTTGGCCATGACTGTACATGCAAGAGCATCTCCTTATCCTTATTTCCTTATAAAATATGAATAATCTACAACTAGCCTGCCACTCACTCGCAGTACCCCATCTCTCTCTCTCTCTCTCTCTCTCTCTCTCTCTTTTCTCTCTCTTTTTTTGATGTGAGACATGGGTCAGACACTAAATGTTAGGACAGATGGCACCAGAAAGAGCATGCTCCACTGGATCACTTTATATACAAAAATCGCTTGCTCCCGCTGCTGCCACTCACAACCCTGCCGTCTACACGCACACACACACGCATGAATGCTCTTACACGCTTTATCATATCCCCCCTATCCCTTAGTGTCTCACTTTCCCAGACACACAAAACACATGCCTGTACAGATTCCCCTCAGTGAACTGTTGAACCCCCTGTACTTCCCCACTTGGATGTGACTGTGAGCAGACAAGCAGAGCCAGACTCCATTCTCCTATTCGGAGCGAGACTGGTAGCCTAAGCGCTTTCCTTCTGTTGACCCAGCTTCCTCGCTAAGTACATTAGTTCCACAACATGGCACACATTTACAGCAGAGCCAAGAGGGCAGAATGGAAGTTTAGACTGTTGGTAAAACATGGAATATTTGACGCTGGCACAAAGTACATAGTGAGAGTGAAGTCCCCTTCTCAGTGTTAAGGGAAGAGGTCTTATACACAACATTCTCTTAATGAACCACATTTATCAGACTGGATACCACCAACCAAGTTTTTTTTTATTTTTATTTTTTTTACAATTTAGCTCCTTTGTTTGTGCAAATGTACACATAAAAAGGCTGATAATGCAATCATCGACTGCTTCGAACTGTATAGCTCGCCATGAGTTACGACGGAGTGTACTGCCAAGTTTAAATAGTTTTTCTTAGTTCCATTGAGCTGTTTACATCATTTTATATTAATGACTTGCAAGAAATCAAGCTAACACTCAAGACTAACTATTCAGATGCAAAAGAAAGAAGCCTTAAGTGGATGATTTAGTGTACGGCCCTAAATCTAAGTCTTCCACCATTTAATCATCATTCTGTTGTTTTTGGATTTCTGTGAGTTTTGCCTTTTATGGTGATAAATCATGGTGTAAATCAACTGTGCCGTGAATGTGCATGGTCATTTCCTGATGATTTATGAACACATACTGTACATATGGGTTCAGAGGAAATCAGCATTCCAGGAAAGTCTTCTAAATGTGGTAGGGATGTTTAATTCAGTTTGGCATATGAAAAAACATTTACATGCAATTTTACGTTTAATTTTGCTGTTCAATATGCGTCCCCCGTACATCTGTCACTCTTTCTTGTCGCAGTACTCAGCTCCTATTTGTTTCTGTTGCTCTCAGCAAATGATTACATATCTTTCTTTATGTAATTCAATTTAAGTATTAAGTTTTTGCCTACTGTCACTTTCTTCTAGTCTGTTTTTTTTATTCTATTAGATAACAATTTATCTAAGTGTGCGGAACTGGTACAGTATGTTGCCCCAAAAGTTGACATGTGGGAAGCAGAAAAAAGGGCAAGGGAAGGCTGATCCACCAAGTCCAATGTAATAAAAGAGTTAGAATAGCTGAAATTGCTGAAAAAGTTGGTCCTAATAGAAAGTTGTCAGAACACAGTGAATTGCATCTGGGGCTGCATAGTGCCAACCTAGACTTAGGGTTAGGGCCATGGGTTAGGGCTGTTTTGGTAGCAAAAGGGAAACCTACTCAATATTAGGCAGGCGGTCATTATGTTAATCAGTCCACATACTGTATACCTAGAAATTAAGGTAATGACTTAAAAAAAGTCAGAAGTATGAAGATGGTAGATTTTTTTCATAGTACGTATATATTGTATTTTAAAATTCAAATATTTGTCACATACCGTACAGAACAGTGAATTTTTCTTTTTTTTGCATATCCCAGTTGGGAAGCTGGAGTCAGAGCCCATAGGGTTCATTAGAGCCCTGCTCAAGTGCTGGGGCTTGAACCCTCAACCTTCCGGTTAGTAACCCAGTGCCTTAACCGCCACCACTGCCACTAAACATGTCAAGGAAAAGCCTGTATCCAGTCACCCACTTTCAAACATTATGCAGTCGAGATTCCCACATTTTGGGGAATTCCCGAGGGTCAGCACAGTCCGAGTGCAATGGCTGAGCCTTGCCTTGGGCGAACCACCTTCTTAATCATGGTATTTCCCCTGCCCGGTAAGCATGTATACTTAACTGTGGCAACAGTTTGGGGAAGACCCTTTCCTATTCCAACCGCAAAGCAAGAACTATATAGACATGGTTTGATGAGTTTGGTGTGGAAGAACTTTGGTGTGGAGCCCTGACCCCAACCCTATTGAGCACCTTTGGGATGAACTGAAACCGAGATTGCAAGCCAGGAATTCTTTAAAATCTCCAAAATCTTGTGGACAGAGTGGAAGCTATTACAGTTGCAAATGGGGGACAAACTCCATAGTGAAGTACTGCATGTATTTGAATACAATGTCATTGCAGGTTTAGCCAAATACTTTTGTCCATAAAGTATAAAATTAACCCTAAATCCACCTCCACTGTAGCATTACCAAGATCATTTTTTTTCTTAATCTACAATAAATATCAGTTTTATCAAGTTGTCATTTCAAATAAGTAATATATGTACAGATCAGTTCTAGCTGTTTAAGAAACCATTACCTGAAACCGACAAACAGTGAGTCATTAGGGCCCAAGCAATGTAGTGCGCAGGGCCCTCTTGTTTTTCTATGGATTATTTATTTTATATTTAAAAATAATTTTTCTTTCAAGCATCCGGGCACTTTCGGGGGTCTTAACATACTCAAAACCTCATAAAAAAAAATAAGCATACAGGTTGGAATCTGCGACCAACAGGTGGTCAGTGTGGCGCGGCTCTGGGAGTGGGACACGCCCGTCATGTACATGGAACCGTAGGATTACGTTAAGATGTTATGTTATTGTCATGTTATGACAACCATATGTCTATGTCTTAGCGCCACCAACTGGCAGCAGGAAGTGTGTCACTTTTTGAAATCTCTAAAATTTCGTTTCTTACTTTCACCTGATTTGGTTCAAAATCCGTCATTATAATGAAAAGACATGACTGAATTGAAACTGTAAAGGAATTTTTGATGATATGAATCGTGTTGCTATGGCGCACATTTAAATATGGACATAATAGAAAAAAAATAATACTCTCTTATCTTACATGGAATGGACTAACGTTTCACCCTATGTCACATAGAGAGTGCATGTGGTCGTGGAAAAGGCCAGTGTGGCTGGGCCCTGGGCGTGGCACAGGGTCTTTACAGCGCCCCCTGGAAGCTGCATAACGTATCCACTTGCACATATATGAATTAAACCTAGTAAAGATTTAGATCTCTTTGAGCTGATCAAAGTTCATCTAGTTGTTGTGGCATTTGCTAAACAGGAAGTCGGTTAGTTGGCGGTGTTTGAAAAACACACCCACTGGAATTCGATATAGTACTTCGCTTAGGGGATTCACATGATTTTGACCGAACAGGGTCCAATATTCAGTAATCTCAAGACATTGTGGATCGAATATTGTGAAGGGGTGTTTGATATCTTAAACGGGTCGGCCTTGGTGAGCCCTTAAACCTATGGCGAATAATAGGAAACAGGAAGTGGCTAATAACTTCCGTGTAAATTGAGTGACTCAGTTAAATGTTAAGAGAAGAAAGTTGCTCACAATGACATGGCTACAGTGAGTCTCAGTCATAGCGCCACCAACTGGCAGCAGAAAGTCTTTACTTTTAGAAATCTCTAATATTTTGTGATAAATTTTCAGCTAATTTGCTTCAAAATCAGCCACAATCATTTGAAGACGTGGCTGATGAGAAACTCTAAAGGATTTTTTGATGTGTTGAATTGTGTTGCTATGGCAAGGAACAATAAGGTTCTTATTTTTTGTGGAAAGTCCTAATGTTTCAAAAGATTTTACATAGAAAGAACAACTGGTTGTGAGTAAATTTGCTTAGTTTCATGATTTTGCGGTGCTCAAATGGCTCACAACAATATTTTACATTTATGAGGCCATTGATTAGACATGGTTTTGGCCTGACTCCTGCAGTTCTAAACTATGTCCCCTAGATGAAGGTATTTCCCCTTGGTCTTTTAATATGGCTTCGTATTAACACATCCTACACACACACACACACACACTATGCACACACTAACCATCCTACACACATTACACATCCTACACACACACACACACATTACAGATCCTACATCGCCTAGATAGCCATGGCGATGCCTAATGCTAAAAAGTGGCTAATAACTTCACACACTAACACACACACACACACACACATATTTATATGCACACACAGTATAGACATTAGAGTTTAGATGCTGAGTCCCTTTTGACATAAGTGGACATTGTTATAATCTGTTTCATTAGACCTAAACTGTCACTTTTGTCCTTTAGGCATTCCCCTTTAAGTGCAGAATGTACGTGCACTCATTGCCCGCTGCCTTTCTGGTGCGCCGGGTTGGCGATGGCGCCGGTGCTTGGGCCCGTCATCGTTGCTTGCAACTATATTTTTGATATTCTTTTCATTCAATCTTTTTTCCCCCTATGGTCGTGATGTCAAAGTTGCCATGATAAACATTTGCTACTGATATAACTGCATCAGAATTTATGTTACAGTCACTACTGCATTTATTTAGACATACACGACATTTCATTACTTGCTGATGCAGGATGATTGTATCTAGCAAACCTGTTGCAACGAACAATTTAGTGGCTGCCTTAAATTTTCACACTTAAATATTACTTTCACTTACTGTACAGTATATACACTTTAAATGTGCCTTTTTCTGGTACTTTTACCTTTCTCGCATTTGTAGGAATGACAGCAGTTGCCTGGTGCACCGGAGGCCTCACTGATGATCAAAGCTTTGCGGCCATGATGACATTCTGGCTTGGGTGGGCATTGAGCACAGGTACACTGGGGCGGTATGGAAGGGCAGCAGCCGCCAGGGGGTGTGTAGCTGCTGGTTAGCACAGAGTCAAGAGGGCACTCGGGCACGGCTGGAGTCGGGCATGTGATCCCAGCACACTTCAGCTCCACTGAAACACAGGAGAAAAAACATGAGATTAACTAACAGTCATAAACACCTTCCAACTTTGAATGAATGAAGGCGTAGAGAGCAAAATCTTGCTTTATTTAGACAAAGCACTGTTATGATCTCTATAATAATATAATGATTTATTGACTATGCACTCAGAAAACAACTATTTGCAGGATCAAAACCTCTTTATTAGAATCACAACTAACCCCTTGAAGTCATTTCCAAAATGAGAGGCAGAGATCTTCTTAGACTTTCATATTGGCAGCAGTGTGTGTGCGTGTGTGTGTGTGTGTGTGTATGTATCATCAGATGTAACTCAGCCTCGGACAGCTTTATATGAACCTGGCCACATGAGCTTGAGAACACTAAGACACACTCTGGAGATCCATGTACTTCCTGTTCTTCCAGGAATCTGTGTACTGTTTCTGTAAACAAGCTCACGTTTTTTTCCCCCCACCCCCGGTTATAGCATAAACTCATATGTTCAAATATATACTGAATATTTCTTCAGCCACTTATTTAATCAGTTCCTTCATGCTATTTATTAATAGTTCACCAGCCTGCTGAAACTCCCTCTTTTTACCTTGGAGTCTTATAGGTCAGATTCGTCTGTCCACAAAGCCACTGCAGCCACTGCAGCCATGATAATACCCAGTGGGGTACTCCATGGTGTACTTTGGATGCAGCTCAGGAAAAATAAAATCGTTGGATTATTTTTCCACGAGCTGCCATTGAGGCCGTCGTTCAGTGATATTGTGGTAAAACAGAAGCTTCCTTACAGAACTTGAGTTACACAGCTCTTAAACAGAGTTTATTTTGGGTTATTTCCTAGAAATGCTTAGTTATATGTGGAGTATTACTGTCTGGTTTTCAGTTCATGCCTAAGCATATTGGGAGATGCATAGACGCTGAGTGGCAAAAGCTTGATTTGGAGGTTTTTTTGTAAAAAAAAAAAAAAATCAATAATTTTCTCCAAACGCATGCTATTTAATATTTTAGTATATTAGGAAAGGCAGATTTCATGTCAGATTTCTCCATGTTGTTTTAAACCAGCGCTCACATGCAACACTGCCAGGTGAAGAGGATAAGGGAAGATGATAAATCAGCATAACTATGTGATGAGGCAGATGCCCTGCTGAGTCAGAACATCACTGGAGTGAGACTTTTCTTCCCCCGGGAATGATGCTGTTGCATTTCCCACAGAAGTTAACTCACGGTCATACACTAATACAGCATATGACTAGCATATGACTAATGCAAGGTTGATATTCAGAAGTTTGTATCCAACACATACTGACAACAAATGTCATTTAATCTCATTCTAGCCGTTTTGCAAGATGCAAGAATTGTTGTTCTGTATTGACTTTAGCAAGAACTGGTAATACAAGGGTGTATCAAAAAGTTTCTAGATTAGCTGTTTTTACAAACCCTGTTTTATTGCCGCATGTCCTCCCTTAGACAACTTAAAAACTCGATGCCTGAATGTCGAAAAAGTCGATGAGTCGAGCTGCGGATCTCGCCTTTTTCGGTCGTGAAGATGTTGGGCTCCTCCACTATGAAGACGGTTGCTTTATCTCAGGGTCGTACACTCAAGACTCACCGGGAATGATCCTCATCATGACGGACGGATCATCCACAGCACACAGTTCTTGTCAGACTTCGATGCGATGTTCCTTCTACTCCTCAATCAGCAGCCTGGGGATGAACTTGGCAGCAAGACAGCACATGTTCAAATCACACGTGAGGATTGCCTGGACATTGTTCTGTATGTAACACCGATAATGGCAGCAACGTTGTGGATTGTTCTCTGACGATCATCATTCACAAGTTGCCGAATGGTTCTGATATTTTCGGGGGTTGAGCTCGTTGAAGGTCTTCACGATCCCTTGTCGTCTTCCAGTGACGTTCTTCCGCTCTTGAAGTGCACATGCTACTAAATACACTCTGAACAACTCATTACAGCATCGCCGTGAACTTGCCGAGTCATATCAAACGTCTCTGTGGCAGATTTGCCTAGTTTCATGCAGAATTGTGTAGACGTGGTAATAGCACCAGTTGCACAGCGATGTCTTTTGGCACACTGACTTATGAAGGGTAGGTTGAACTGCTAATAGCATAAAATGGAAAGCTAGTGCAGTATGTACTGTATGGTGTACAATCTCTTGTTCCACACACCAAGTAGTGCCCTTGATCAGGGTTTAGAGGGGGATTTGGGATTCAGCCTTGTGTTAGGAGCTAATTAGCTTTGTAGCTCGCATTACACGTGAACAGAAGAACACAAACTGTTCAGAATAATTTCGGACTAAGCAGACAGCGTGTTGTTTACGATTATATAACATTACCAGATGTATTTTCTTGCTGAAGGTGCTTCCATGACTGTAGTACATTACTGCGGACCCATGCTGGCAACCGACAGTTAGTGAAATTATCAATAGTTGGTACACCTGTGATGTGGGGTGATACAGTAGTTAATACTCCCATTGCTGAAATGCTCTATATGGCATGCCTCTCAACCAATCAGATTACTTGGTAGAAACTTACTGTTGTATAATAAGCATTAGATATTTTTATCATCTATATATTCTCTTGATATCGATGTTATGGCACCCGATTGTAATGCCAACTCGAACTGCATTTGGTGACCGTTTCTGTGGCTTTCTGCGGATGGGTGGGGCCAAGTTCAAGGAGCAAAAGAAATTGTTCTGAAGTTGTTCCACCTGCTTAATCGAGTTGTGTTCGAATCTTGCTAATATTGACCTTTGCATTTTTAATTTAGCTTGTGCTGTGGACGCTTCCATAGCCAGGCGTTGCTGATGCTGTCCCCAGTTTTTGACCCTGTTACTCCATTTCCAAGCCTGCAACCCTACTCCCACTCAGGATGTTGACTACACTCTGACATTTATGGAATTGTAAAAAGATACACCTCCGCACACACATAAACACACACACACACACACACACACACATTTACAACACATCCTCATCACCAGATTCAAAATAAAGACATGAAAGACTCAATGATTTTGAATCACGTCTTTGAGTTCTGCATCTGCTGCAGTGAGAGTTGTGTAGAGGTTTATAGGATTTCCTGTCGGCAACACTGTGTTTTATCAACCACACACAAAGGGGAGGCAACTACAAGGGCCAAGGCTCATTACTGCAAATGCCTCACTGTAAAAAAAAAAAAAAAAGGTGGTACTCGCAAACAAGAGTTCATAAGCCTTTAATATGTTTTACCTTTTATCTCAGGGTATGTATCCAAAATGACATCATTTTGAGCAGCTTAAACAGAAAAGTGTTGGAAAATTGTCGATAATTGCGAATACAAGTCAGTCATGGGTGACGTGTGTGTGTGTGTGTGTGAGTGCATGTGTGTGTAAGTGTGAGCATACACGTGCTGGGTTCAGTAGGGAAGGGTCATATATGGGTAGGAAATCTGACAGTTGAGATTGAGACAGAAGCAGTCATTGAATAAATAGTGAATGAGTGTGAGGTATCTGTACAGCACTGTTTTCTTTAGCTGACTGTGAAACAGCAGTAGCCGAGCACAAAGCGTACATTGATCAACTTTCTCAATGCATACTAACATGGAGAAAAAAGAAAGAAAAAAAAAGGTCTCGTGCATTAAGGTAGGCACCAAGCCCTTATTTAACAGTCCTACACTTCAGTCAAATAAACAGTCTGAGGCCTAATTTGGTAGAACTTTTGAATTGCATTCATTCATTCAACGTCGTCCTGTTATTAATAAATCTGGAGAAGAGTTGAGAAATCACTCTGGAAAATGTCATGAGCATGTTAAAAAGGATGATCAAAGACACTTTGTATGCATCATTGCAAGGTGGTGTACTATGTGAGCAAATTGAGTAATCATCAACTTATGTGGAGAAATTGGTAGCCGAAGGCTATAAACTTATAAATAGGATGTCTGTGATGGTGGTCCAAATGAACTCCATTAATACACATAAACCTACGGTATACGGTTTGTTATAGACCAGACAACATGATGTGGGCAGATTTAACAATTAAAGATGGCAATATGGTATGTGGTCTATGAAAAATATCGCAAAGAGGTATTTTGGCATCATCCTGAAACATGAGTAACCTGCCAATAATGTATATTTTAACATTAAACCCACTGTTAGAAGTTCATAACTATACAACAGCAACCGGAAGCCAGGAGCAACCCAGTAGCTAGATGAGAAAATAAGGTCTAGGAGATACTGTTTATGATGATCAGTACTTGTTAGTGATTGACAACAATGAACTCCAGTGAAAAAAATAAATAAAAGGTACTTTTTCACTCATTTACAGTTTACTCATACCAAACCATATTATTATTAACTGCAAGCCTACTCGGTCCAACTCCAGTCATGAAAATGGTCTCCTGAAATTCCAGCCTCCTAACACACAGTATGACTGCAAATCAATCCCTGCTCTTCGTTATCACCCAAATGAGGATGGGTTTCCTGTTGAGTCAGGTTTCTATCAAGACTATCAATGGTTTCTTCCTATTGCCATCTCAGGGAGTTTCTCCTTGCGACCTTCGTCCTCGGCTTGCTCAACAGGGACAATCTGATCATTTTGATTTATATATATTTTCTCACACATTTCATACTCATTTCCCTAATTTTCTTTTTGATTCTTTGTGACAATGACCAATGATAAAAGTCCTATATGAATACAATTAAATTGAACTAGCTAATGATGGCGTAGTGGTTAGCACTGTCGCCTTGCACCTCCAGGGTCCGGGTTCGATTCCCGGACAGGGATTCCCGTCTGTGCATGGAGTTTGCATGTTCTCCCTGAGCTTGGTGGGTTTCATCTGGGTACTCTGGTTTACTCCTTCAGTCCAAAGACCTGCAGATTAGACTAACTGTCTTTTCCAAATTGCCTGTGGTGTGTATGTGTGTGTGCCCTGCGATGGATTGGCAAAATGTCCAGGGTGTACCCTGCCTTGTGCCTTAAGTCTCCTGGGATAGGCTCCAGGCAGGATTGGCGATGATTGAATGAGTCTTGTAGCCTAAGTAAATTAACAGATAATTCTCGTGGCCAGTATTCAAAATGAAGAACACAAACAGAACTGCGTTCAGTTTTGCGGCACGTCTGATTTGTTATTATTAATGACGTTACTCAGTTCAATTATGCATTATACCTTAAATGATGTATGTATACACTGTTGATTCATAACTTTCAAGTCATTAACATTAAAAACACCTGGGAGTAAGGTTCGTCTTGTGCCGCTGGGGCAGCTCGAGCTACTTTGGGGCCATGGCTGCACAAGACATGCAGTGTGTGCTGTGATGTCTGCAGGGGATTCTTTGGGTGAATGTGAATGGCATACAGACATACAGTATCTGTCTAGTGCATCCCATGGATGCTTGGTTGGATTGGATTTGGAGAATTTGAAGATTAGGTCAACAACCTTGAACTCCTTGCCTGCTAAGCCTCATGCATGGCAGGCTGTGAAGAGATGGGTGTGCTCTGATACCTTCCAGTCGTTGCCACCATTGACTTTTTCAAAGGCAACCAGTTTTACAATGATCCTTTGGTCCACAGCAGTATAGATAAGCCTTGGGTGCCGATGATCCTGTCACCGGATTCCTGGTGTATAAGTGATAATCAGTGTTTTTCAGTTCACCTGGTGGTGATGTTAATGTTATGGCTGGTGTATTTCATCTGGATAAATTGTACCTTTAAATTATCAAGTACATACAGTACTTGCACCTTTTAGAGCAAAGTTACACTACACG
Source organism: Clarias platycephalus (assembly GCA_030068275.1). NCBI lineage: Eukaryota > Metazoa > Chordata > Actinopteri > Siluriformes > Clariidae > Clarias > Clarias platycephalus. The sequence continues at coordinate 22,261,997 of JAQQZT010000005.1, forward strand.
AACTTCCTAGGTAAAAAATAAAAAGCTAACGCACATCAGGAGATGTGGGGAAGGCAAACAGGATGAGTTTAAAAGTATTTCAGAACCACTGTGTGTCCAGTGGGAGGATCTGGGATAATTAGCTCGTCAGTGGCTATGGAAGCAATCTATGCACCACAATAGTGGCTATTCTCTTGTGTTTAGCCAAGAGAAACACAAAGGACTCTTTTGACATGCTTAATAAATTCAATCTAACCAAATGGCCTCTAATTTGCTTGCTATTGGTAGAATGGGAAGGTCCTAAGTAATTCTTAGCAACCAGTATGTCTGAGTAACATGCACACATTCACACAGGGCAAGAGGAAACGCCACACCAAATGGGATAAGTTAGACATGGAAATTAGTTCATTACTGAAAAATAGCCCATTGTAGACAATACATATACATCTGGCACATCCAACGCGCTTTCGTGAAAGAAAAACAGCTTTATAAATGTGCTTTTCTTTTTAGCAGCGGACACAAGGGCGGCAGTTTTCCTCCACGCTCTTTTTCCCGCGTGTCTCCTGCAGGCAGAGGAGGCTGTGTTGACAAGCCGGGGTTTACTCATGGAAAAAAAGAAGCGCACAATGCAAGCACTGTTCAGAGACTGACTTTGGATACTAGTCAGTGAGGAACAAAGCTGCCTCAGTGCAGCTGCTCTTGCGTGGGCTTCATTTTATATAGTTGTATACGCGAAAAAAACAGACACTCTGATATCAGATTCTCAGGTCTGTTTTTGCTTTAGATCTGCACGTGATGTCAGACGAGTGAACTAATGAAATAGGAATGCTAGACGGATGGTAAGTTACTCGAGAGATAAATGAGCATGATTAAATGTTCTAGCAATGAAGGTTCAGAAATTAACGGAATCTCTAAAGAGTGGGAACGCGGGATGGGCTGCTCCACCTTGCCCAAAGTTGCTGAGTCATTATTTGAGACAAACATGTCAGGACATTGGGCTGGAATAGAAGTTTCTGAAAGCTATTAAGCTTTTGCATGTGTGAGTGTGTGTCGTGCTTGGGTGCAGTACACCCTTCCCCTCTTCGTCAGATTTGTAGTGTGACCGAACGCGACCCAAGCCTTTGTGATGGTGAACATGAAAACAAAAGTGCTTTCTGGACAAAAGGATCGTCTTTGTGCTATTGTCTGAGATGAAGCTACTTAAGTCTCCCTTCATTCCATGAAGTTCCATAGTGCAAAAGATGCTTACATTTGGCCACATTTATCATCAATTTAAAGATCTTTAATTTAACATATATACTGTATATATAACCTCAGTTTGACTGTTCTATCTATAGTAGGGTCTAACTGAGGTTATATTCCATTTTAAGAATTTTGAATAACACATCTGCAGCATAGATATCATTTTCTCATTTATTTGGATTAATCTTTTCAAGAACATTACTTGAAATAATAAATAATACGTTCTGTAATCATTTCTGCCGATTTATCAGAGCCACAAATTTCCTGGCTATGCTTCACAGATCCCTGGAGGGAACTGGATCTTACTTTGAGAACCAAAATGTATTGAGCACATTTACTAGTCGACAAACCACTCGACAAAATACGATGTTGGAATCGAATATCGGTGGTCAGGGTTCTAATAACAGTTATTGTTAGATTCTCTTTCTTTCTGTCTCGGCCTCTCGCACTCTCCCCGCTTGTCAATAGAGCTCATCAGGAGAAAATAAGAGGCGCTTTCAGCTACTTCCTGCTCTGTGACATGAGAGCAAGTTAGAGACTGATGGTGAAAGAAGGGAAACAATTAGTTCACCATACTAACAAAGCCGCAGACACACTGTGACCTGCGCTTCGGCAGACAACACATAAACGTAGTGAAGACCACATGGTGCTTTTGCCAGGCAGCAGCGGTCTGGACAGCACAACAGTCTCGGCACAAAGAGATGCCAATTATGCAGAACTAGGGACTAAGGGAAAAGGGATATTTACAGGTGCGGCGAGGCTGGAGTAATCCATCTGGCAGTTTCACTTCACAGCATGGCATCACCCTGACATAGCTTGAGGTACCAGAAAAGAGCTGAAACGTTGCAAAATCACACACTGGGCCAGAATCAGTCACTGGAAATAAGGTTTAAAGTAGAGCTGTCAATCGATAGAAAATATAATCTAATTAATCGCAGTCACAGACTGATTAATCACGATGGATCACAATTTCACAGCCTTCTTAGTGGCTTACATTTATTCTTGTAAAAAGCTGTGTGCTTGAAGGTAGCTCAAGCACACAGCTTTGGTTTTAGCCAAACCTCATTCGAGACTTGCTGTTCAGCACACCTGATGATGTTACCTGATGATGTTATTCTGCTGTACAAAGGCAATGCCTACTTGTACTGTACCTACTTGTGTCTACTGACTGGGTGAAAATTGCCTGCCTTGGAATTTGACATTGGACTGTAACTGACTGACTCCTGCAGTCTCACAAGAAAGGTCAGAGGGGAATAGCCAGACTGGTTCAAGCTGACGCAAATTCTACATTCACCCAAATAACCACTTTTTTACAACCATGCTCAGTATCTCAGTATGCACAATGTGGCAAAACTAGAGGGGGATGGGCTACGACCGCACAAGACCAAACTGTGTTCCAGTCCTGTGAGCCAAGGCTGCAGAGAGTGGGAGATCATAAAAATGACACCTGGTCTTTTACAGATCTTGTCTGAATAAGTTGAGTTAGAAGTTACAGTGGGAGCAGCCGGTGAATCACTCACTCACTCATCATCTTCACCACTTAATCCTGTATTCGGTGCCCTGTGCCCGCTTCTGGTTGGAGATCTCCAGAAGCGGGTTGGAGAGCTCCGTGTGTCTCTTTGGGATGCGTCTGGTGTCTGGGGATGGTTTCACTCTACCAAGAAGACGGTTCTGGCCTCCACTTGGTGTTGACAGCTGTTTCTCTGAGGACTTGACTTGGCTGCAGTTGCTCGACAGTTCAGGACTGGAATTTCCTACAA
>JAQQZT010000005.1:22284428-22296719 GCA_030068275.1 Clarias platycephalus
GGATTTTTACAACATTATTGTTGAAATACACAGTCCTGAAAAAGGGGCGTTTCTTTTTTTGCTGAGTATATAACTGATGATGTGAGGTTCTGCTGAAAAATAGACCTACTTCTTCATTATTCTACCCATTTGCAATGCATCAAGTTCCACTAGCAGCAAAACAACCTCAAAACAACTTGATGCTACCACCACCATGCATATGGTACAGTTTTCTTGGAGCTGAATGCTTCAACTTTACCCATCCACACAAAAATTTAAAAACAAAAGGTTTTTGGGTCAAAATGTTCCTTGAGGAAGCTTTTTCTTTTCCATTCTTGCTGCAAACAAAAATGAAGATGAAGATGGTGATTTTGGAGCAGGGTTTTTTTTTTTTTTCTTCTTATTTTAGTCTATTTTATGTAAAACTCATGGTAAACAATGTAAAACCGCACTGGTGTTCCAGCAGTTACTAGTTCATGGTAGACGTGTGCCTTGGGTTGAAATCACTTGTATTTACATACATTTGTTTGAACCTATCTAGAAATCTGCAGTTTTTTAGGAGTGGACCCAAGAGACTTTCCTAACTTGTGCAAATCTACCACCCTCTTTTTCAGATCTGCACTGAGCTTCTTGAATTTTGCCATTGTACTGTGTGTTACAGTCCAAACAAACCATTTTATGTTGGTACAGAGAATCTACCAGCTGTAGTCCTGTTAGTGTCACTAACAGGAAATTTAAAGGGGATGAGCTTGGTAAATGTAAGGGCATTTTGGGATTTTTAGCACCACTGCATTAACAATATAAGCATCTGTATCTGTGTTGATAAAAGAATTGCTATAAATTCTTGAGGTTTCTTTTTTACTCTTAAAGATACATGTTGTACAATTTTTATGCCCCAGAAAAATACCAATACCAAAGAAATCACTGTAAACACTATATTGGCAAGTTTATTATGTTTGTATATATGATTGTCTGAACAGTGCAAAACTTTTCTTTACCCAGGTAACACCACACTGAAAACAGTCAGTGAGCTTAATTTATGAATGCATTAACAGAATTTGTTTTCATACAGTCAACATGATTAGATTGTATGTGTTGTAAGCCCTAAAATACAATCAAGCCAATGCAAATACAGTACAAGCTGAAACCCAGGAACTTGGCACCATGATGCAGGAATACTACCCACTATGCTAGTGCAATGCATAATTCACCATGTAAATGATTTTAATAACATTTTGTATAAGCAGTGAAATCACATTTGAAAATGTTTGTTTAGTGGTTTTATACTGAAACAATACATAATATTTTCTGATTCCCCACTTTATCCACAGCAGCAGAAAGTCAGTCAAATGTGCAGAAGCTCCAAGCAGTAGTTGAGATTCAGGATGAATCAGTAGGTCTGGAAGGCCACAACAGTCCAAGTGTGTCAGGATCCGGCAGCGGAGCTTAGTTACTCACCTACTGGAACATTCAGACAACACGATTTTACAGTAGTCCAGCCTCAAGGTGATAAAAGCACGAGTTAGTTTCTAGCCTTATTATGGGGAAATCATATTTGTTGGTGTATCAATGTTTTTGAAATAAAAAGCTGCCCCAGTAATATTATCCAGTAATTATGTGACTGAATTAAGAATGGACAAGCATATCAGCATTCATACCAAGGGTGGCCAGGAAGAGTGATTGAACTAACATCTCTTGAAAATAATTTACAAGACAAAAACATACACTGAAAAACTGTACTGATGTGATAACCTGGCCATTCAGCTTCATTAGCTGACATCATTTTATTGTCCCATAACGTTGCTGACCCTAGACCTGACTGACTGAAGCAACCCCAGATCATAACACTGCAGCTTGTACAGCTTGAAGAGTGCGCTCTATGCATGATGGGTTAACACTTTATGCGTTTCCCTTCTTACCCTGACATCACACTGAAATCGAGTCAATCTGAACTCAACAACAAACCTCATGAAGTCCAACTTCAAGTCCAATCTTTATCCTGACTAGCAAATTCAAGCTTTTTTTCCTCATTAGTTTAACATCTAAAAAGCGGTTTTCTCATGGCCACACAGCTGTGTAGTTCCAATCCTGAGTTCTCAACACTTACTTTCACAAAGTATTTAAGTGATCTCCATTCGTGATTTTTTTCTGATCACATTTCTTCAACAGTTTTGATGATTCAGCACTATCTTTCCAGGTTTTGATAATGTGTTGACATGTTCTTAACCCAGTTCCAGTAATCTCTTTAGTTGTTTTCTTTGCTTGATGCAGCCCAATAATTTGACTCTGTTGAAACAGCAACTTTGTTTTGGCCAACCAATGTTCAAGTTGTGTAAAACAGTTGATAAAATTAAATGATTAAAACTAATTATGAACCCTAATTAAATAAATTCTGCATTTATTCTTAATAAATTAAAGTTCAGCAGTAATCACAGTGAAAGAATTGTTTATAAGAGTAATACATCACCACTTTTCACAGTACCAGAATATATACAGTACAGTACTGTAGAAAGATGCACATTTTCAGTCACTTCCGATTTTCATTATGCTTTTATTGTCGGTGTGTGAGAATAGTTTGTACATGGATATGGAATGGCATTGTGCTGGGATTAGATAAGAGGTTCCCAAATATGAGGCAACTGGTTCATAACATTTTTCTATACATCTTCCTCCACAAAAACAAGCACTGTATCTCAAATTGCATATTCTAGACGAAGTGTTAACACCAGCTGGCTTTCCTTGTACAGTTAGTTACACAAAGCATTCAAACTTACATAAAGATCTGTTTTTTGTCTTCTGGAACATATAAATGGATTTCCCAGATTAGTAAATACCATGGAATGTAAGATCAGAGTTTTGAGATCTGAGATTCCATTTATGACATCAATGATAACAGTGAAAGAAATTTTGGAGAAAAACAGAGCTCTGTTAGTTGTTTGGCACTGTTCAACACTGTGTATGCAATAGCTAAATATTTCTTCAGTCTGACTTGGAAGCAGAGAGAAATGTTTTGCCTCTGATGTGCCATCTGCAGTGGATGCTGCTTTTAATCCTCCAGATGTACATAAAAACATGCAGGCGAATGTTCGAGCAATGCTGCCCTTGTTGCTGTTGCTTCTGCACACGTGCAAGTATAAACCCACTACCCAGCTGTGAACTACACCCATCAGCAATTAAACATTCAAACCATTAAAGTTAAAACCACCTAGGTTGTGGGTTCCCCCTGTGCCACCGGTTTGTGCTGTGGTGTCTGGCACCAGGATAGAAGGTACTGTATGGGCTGTGGGTTGAGGGTGGGGCTTCCGTGGATCTGACTTGTTTGTCCAGTGCATCCCATGGAGGCTCGTTCAGATTGGGATCTGGGGAGGCTCAACTGGCGACCTTGGACTCTTTTCCTGCTGAAGGGGCTTTTTGAAAGGCTTTTTAAACCTAACTGGTGCAGTGAGTATCTTCTCATTTCTTACATGACCATATTGGAAGCGGTATCCTGTGTATGTGGAAAAGATGTTAATGTGTTCATAAAGGGTCAATTTATTGGCCTGCATCAATCAAAGAAAGGATCTAAGGAGATTGGGTTAAAATTGTCCAAAGTATTATTAAAACTAGAAGGATCGGTCAGAACTGCCAACTTTGTGGAAAAACGTGGTCATAAAAATCATGAATCATAATTGGATATCACTTAAAAGGTTGCTGTAGTTCCACTTTAAAAAAAATCTACAGTAGAAATCACAGTTATGTTTATTTCCAAATACACAATGCAACAAGAACTCACATGATTGATACTAAACAGCTGTGTGGCCATACCACTTTTGCTAAGGAGCAAATAGACGTTGGAGCAATGGAAAAAACGTCATGTGATCCGATGAGTTCAGATTGTCCCTATTCCAGAGAGATGGGCATGTTAGGGTCAAAAGAGGGACCACATTAAGTGATGCACCATGCATACAGTAGTAGCCACTGAACGAGCCTCTGGAGGTTGTGTTATGATCTGGGGTTGATTCAGTTGGTTAGGTCCAGGCATGGCAACGTTATGTGGCAATTAAATGAAGTCAGCTGACGACCTGAATGTACTGTAGTGAATGACCAGGTTTACTTTCAAAAATGGTGTCCTGATGGTCTGTTTTGAGCGGATAACATTGAAACCTCATTACAACTCTTTGAGAGTGACATACAGTGTTCGGATTCCTGATGGGCAAATGTTACAATACTAAATTTCAAATCTTGAATAAAAAAATTTATGATTATCCAGGCTTAAGGTTGCACAAAATTTATAATAACATTGGATTCATGTTTCGCCTGTCTGAGGTCATCTATGTGATACGGCCAATCCGCGTCACTCAGTCAAGTCCTTATAATTCCAGTTGTTTTGCCTTTCATTCATCTAGTGCTTGGTGGGGCTCTTTCTCTCTTTTTTGTATTTGGTTTAAGATGCGTGGGTTTTTAAGGAGGTCAGATCAAGATGGTTACAGCAGTTTCTTGTAATATGAGAAAAGCCAGAGCCTTGGAAAAGTGTCTCAATGTCTCACAGTAGGTTTGGCCTTTGGCTTAATATATTTGGATAGAATTTTTCAGACAAATCCTTTTTCTTTTTGGGTGGGCCAGATTTTGAACAAATGATGTCCCTCTGTAGACCATGTGTATGTGAGATGGAGAGAGAGAGAAAATGCAGTAAATGGACTGAAAAGGTTTTACTGTGTTTTTACAGTTATATATTTAAATGGCTGTATTGTACCCACTGCAACTGATGTATAATTTTTAAGTTTATTTGCAGGCTACACTAGCACAATGAACACAGTTTTAAATTATTTTATGGTATATTAATAATTACTTTATTATTTAAAGATCCCATAGACTCTCCACTCAAAGTAATGAAAGATTATACTTTTTTTTTTTTTTTTTTTTTTACAGTTACTGAGTTGAACTTTCTTGCTGCTTTACATTTATTCATTCATCTACAGTACTGTAAGCGCTTTATTCTCTATCCCTGGAACGTTAAGCACTAGGCGGGAACATACCATGGGTGGGACTCTGACCTGTCAAAAGTCACCATGCTACACACACACACACACTGTTCACACACTCATTCACACCTAGGAATATTTTAGGTTATGCGGTGCACTTAGTCATTGCTGTGAAGAGATCGTTGTGCATTGGATTAAAAAAAAAGAAGGTTAGATGCAACTATGTAATTTAATAGTTAGTGTATAGAATTACATGCTAGATGAAGTCAATTCTGCAATTAACTACCCAAGATTATGCTGAGAAAGTGTTTTCCCCTAATATGCTTTGCTTTAATACATTGTATACATTCAGGGGAAGAGGTGTGGATGAAATTGCATGATCCCACTCAGCTAGATTTGAGTTAGCGTCAGCAGTGCGCGCCAGCTCACGGGGGCTGATCCACACCTGTTCCAAGATACTATGGAGTTTGGAAGTGAAAATATTTTTAAAACGTCTGGACATCGCTTTAGACTGCATATTCTTTCTTCATCCATCATTCAGAAAGAATTTTATCATCATTAGTCTATATGAAGTCACTTTCAGTTAAGCAGTGATTTCAGCCTACAGTAGCTGAGAGCATTGAAGTAAGTGTATAAAAAGAGCATTGAAAAAAGTGTACAGTATATTCCTACACAGTGTAACATGATTCACATATATTTAGTACTGTATGTTATTGCACCAGTTTACTGGTATCAGCTAAAATACATGTTTAGTGCATTCTTTGGAAATTGGCGAATGTGGAATAAACTTGCAAGCACATGGAGAACATGTAACCTGAGTTCAAGATCAAATCAAGGATCCTGGCCTCTGTTGGAATTTGAAGGCTGGTGTCTTTCTATCATGGCCAGCATTGACTTTTTGTCTTTTTCTTATTTGTACTGCATTGGCTTTTTCAGTGGGGGTCACCCAGCCTTGAGTGCCCATGATCCCGTCACTAGTTTACTGGGATATATTTGATAATCAGTGTTAATGTGTTAAAGTTACTGTATCTTGTCCTAGTGGTATGGGTGATTGGTGTATAGTATAGTGCAGAACTCTGCACTACTTTTACCTCAATTTCCATGAAATGCCTGAAGATATGCATGTATTGTTTCCAATGCTTGAACATTTGTGGTTGTTGCAAGGCTTTGAGTTAATCCACCGATTGTTCATATTTATATTTGTATTTTTTTTAGGTTTCATCATCTATTTCATCTGAATAATGTATTCATATTCATTCAGCTATATCCCTAATTTGTATCACTAATTATAATGACTATTTTTCTAAAAAGAAATCAGTGTTTAAAATGGGAAAATCTGCATTTACTGTAGGCCCAGTAGGATTGAACTAAATGAAACAGATTCTATACTGTTAGGTTCCCATTTATGTAAACCAGTGAGACATTCAAAAACAATGTACAGGCCACCCAGCACCCAATGTTTTAACCACATACCCCCCAGACCCCCCCAGAACCCCCCCAGAACCCCTCCTCCCAAACTGCATCATATTTTGCTTCCAAAAAGCCAGGCTTTCTTCCATTTAGTGTTTTTAATGTAGTCTTCCAAATCAAAGGATACCTCGTTAAAAAAGAACCCATAATGGAACATGATCAGCCATGGATTGCCCCCCCCCAATGTACGGATCTTAACATTATTGAAGCAATGTGGGATCATCTTGACGGAGAACAGAAGAAAAGGCAACCAACGTTGAAGAATTGTTCCTGAAGACCTCTTATGAAAGCTTGCCTAAGAGAGTTCAGACAGTGTTGAGGAATAATGGGTGTCATACCAATTAATGACTTTAAAGCTTGTTACAATTATACAAACTCTCACTGTGTTATACAGTGTACTGTAAGTATATGTACAGTATGTCTGCATGAGTTGCAACAAATCACTGTACCTCTTGTCTTGATTTTTTTAGCAAAATATAAAGAAATGAGGGTGGTCCAGACTTTTGCACAATACTGTATTCTGAGGTAACCGAGAAGCAGCAGATTTCATTGTTACTCATAATATCTTTGTTCTACAGAAACATCTGTAGTCTGTAGTAGGATCCAAAACCAACACAATGTTTCAGAGATCATAACTGTTATTAGACACATCCCAGACACAACCCTATTCTCTGTCTCTAGATTATATCTCTCTTTTGTTTTTAATGATGGTATAAGCATTGCATATATCATAATGTGCTTTAAGCATTAGACGGTCATATAACAGTACAGATGGCAGATAATTATTTAAAGGTAGCATTTCAAAAAAGACAAATAATTTAGGTGTTGCATGGAGGCACAGTGGCCTCATAGCTCCATGGTCATGGTTGAGCTTGGGTTACTATTGATGTGGAGTACCTTTTCTTCCCATCCAAGGTGTATCTCCACCTCACACCTGGGAAGTCACTCTGGATACATACTGGCTCCACCCAGGAAAAATATTAAATACTGTTTCATAAATACTGTTCAGGCATCGATGGAAAACTGTGACCAAGTGTAAAGATTATCTGCAAATCAAGAAAAGCATTCACTGCCACATTGACAGTTCATGGGATCAGTCTAGTGTTTTGATACTTAATGTCCCTCTAAGTTCTACTCTGCTATGAAATAATTTTGTACCTTTGGATGGGTTCGTGAGGAGAAGAAAAATACTTCTATGATTAGTTTTCTGTCATTGTCAGACAAGGTGCAAGGGTTACGGAGTTTAACCTCGTTAATAGCCCATGCTGACTGTCATGATCAAAGCCAAGTAAATGTGACCTGTGCATGCTTTGGAAAAAAATGGTTCTCCTCACTTAAATACCTGTGAACTTAATTGTGTTGTACAAGTCTTGGCATGTACTGTAAGCTCATCCATTTCAACAGCCTAGCCATTGCACCCTAACAGTCATGCTTCTGGACATTCCTTTGTCAGAGGAAACATATGTTGAGTATGATGTCTGCTTAAGTCATCGTTGTGTATGAGTGCAGAAGAATGCTGGGTATGAAATGCATCAAGGAACAAACTATTCTGCATTTCTCCAGAAGCAAACATGGAAAAAGTTCCACAGGGAATCTTAGTTGAGATGCAAGACTCAACAAGAAGCTGCTTAACTTCGACCTTCCAGCCCTCTGACCCTGAGGTGTTAACACTCATCGAGATAGGATCAGTAGACACCTCTCTCTCTCTCTCTCTCTCTCTCTCTCTCTCTCTCTTTCTCTGTCTCTCTCTGTGTATAAAAGTGAACTTCTGCCACTGTCCTTGCTGGCGAAACACTGTCGAGTGACAGTGGACACTAGTCCCAAAATGTGACAATGTGTTTGGAAATGTACGTATAATGCTCTATCTGTACTTCTTAGCCAATTTAGTTCATTAATTCTTTGAGGGAGTGCTGGAGCTTATACCAGCAATCTTAGGGCACAAAGTGGGGTACAAAAAAGTGCCAAGCCAATGAACAGCACAAATATACACACACTCAGTCACCCGCTTCAGGCATTAAACACCAATAAAAACCAATAAACACCAATAAACCTATTCAGTTCGATTATATTTAATTACATTTTATTTGTATAGAGCTTTTAACAATTGTCATTGCTGCAAAACAGCTTTAATCAATCAAAAGTTTGGTTTTGATATTTATTTTTGATATTTTTTCATAAATTATGGACATTTGTATGAAATGTGAAAAATGTGTATGAATCAAAATTATTCGATTGTTCCTGATGAGCAAGCCGAGGCCGACGGTGGCAAGTAGATGACAGTAGGAGAAAACCTTGAGAGGAACCAGACTTGACAGGGAACCTATCCTCATTTGGGTGATAACTGATAGCAGGAATTGTTTTGCAGTCAATAAACCTACTCAGTCTTGGGACTGTGGAAGGAAACCTGGAGTACCTGGAGGAAACCCACCACAGAGATAATATGCAAACCTCATCCATACAGACCAGAGGTGAGATTTTAACCCCCAAACCCTGCAGGTGCAAAGTGACGGTGCTAACCACCAAGCCAGCCATACCGCCACATAGAGTTCAAATACAGTGCTAGCCAAAAGTAGATTTTCTACATTCAAGACCAATATTAGATTTTTTCTAAACTATGGAAAATCACACAGGACATGTGGTATGAAGGTATCAACAACAGTGCACAGTAATAGGGAACAGCACCTTAGCTTAGAGCCGTTATGAAGGCTTTACAGAGCATAAGTAGTAGACACATCTGTTCAAATGATAAGATTATTGCATATACGGTATTTAGTATGCCTTCAGCATGGATTGCTATATTTTACAATTCAGAAAGAAATAAAAAATCAGGAAAGACCATGGAATTAAAAGTTGTGTCCTAACTTATGACTGGTAATGTACTGTATACACAGAGCATTCTGGTCACATGATTACATTCTTTTATGGAAAGTCTGCTTTTTTAACCAGGAGTCATATGCATTGTGAAGTTCCTGTGAAGTGCATGATATGGAAACACATCCACATTATAGTCCTGTGATCTACAGTACGATGCAAGAGAAAGAAGAAAATAGGAATTTTTGTCAACTTTGGCATTTTGATAAACCCTGGTTTTGCTACAGAGCTCATTATGTTTCAGTCAGTTTTGCATTGTTTATGATAAAAAAAAGGATTTTCCATAATAATTTTTCTTTATCCTATTTTTGTTCAACATATTCAAATTCAGAATTTAATTAAGTGCACCAAGCTTACCTTAATGGGAAACTTTTACAAACTTTGGAATCCTTCTTTATCAGGATAACACTATGAGTGTAAGGGTGTATTGGGTCAGAAATCACAGGACTACTGTATTCAATTTGGGAATGCCAATTAGCCTAATCTGAATGTCTTTGGATTGTGCGAGAAAACCGGAGTACTCGGAGGAAACCCACCAAGCATGGGGAAAAGATGCAAACTCCATGCACACAAACCCAAGGCAGGGATCGAATCCATAGCCTGGAGGTGCAAGGTGCCAATGCTGACCACTAATCCACCATACCACCATTGACTGTGACATCCTAATGGTGATCCTGATCTTCTTTAATACAACATACCAGACAACTGGGACTGAATGAAAAATCCTCTTACAATACTACTATAAATGGGATTTTAATCTTGTCAGAGGAAGAGGAGTGTGTTTTGCCAAAGACATGTCCCTCCTACTCTACCATGACATACTGTAATGTTATAACCAAACATCAAGTCTCCCTAAAAGTAACTAAAACAACCAATAATGGCAGAAAAAAAACATCATTTGTGTAGCATATACAATCAGCATATGAGCATGGATCTCGAAGAGTGTATGTATAGTACTGACTTAAAAAATACAGTAAGTAGCTATGGGCTGTACAGTATATCTGTGTATACCCTGCACTATCTCACACAGTGACTATCTGACCACTTTGATTCATACACATTCACATTCCATACAAACTTATAGAATTCTCTTGATTGTGTAAAGCTGCTTTGCGACAATGACAATTGAATACAAATTATGTAATGACAATACAAATAAAATTGAATTGAACTACACCTATGGAGGAAAATGCATAAAACAACACAGATTTCAGTTTTAACATTTCAGGAAATTATTATTTTTTTTTCTTGCCATATTTCTCATTCAAGTCTGGATGACTCCTACTGCTCTTTTCAACCAAATTTTTAAAGGGAATAAGTGTGTTATGATTATGTATAACTGTATTATATTATGATTGTGCTGTTCCTCCCCTATGGGGTGATATCATAATTTCCAAACACATTGTGTTATTTCTCAACTGAGATCTGATACTGACAAACAAGTCTAAACTATTTTTCCCAGAATTACACTTCCTGGACAGAATCATTGGCACACTGTAAGATTTCATTCAATCACCTTTAGCTCTGATTATAACGCAAAATGTGGTGGCCAATTCATGTGTGAAAATGATTCCTCATGCTCCCAGAACAACTATTTTACAATTTGAGTCTTGGAATATGTCTGTGCCTTCAGGGCTATTTTATGAGATATTCAACATTCCCAGGTTATCCCTATGAACCAACCACAGATTGTAACACTCTTTTCAGAGGCTTGTACTGTGGCCACTAGGCATGATGGGTCATGGGTCATCACTCTGGAATAGGATCATCTTTTTCCATAGCTCCAAAATCCAAAATTTCCGTTTACTAAAAAATTTAAGCCTTTTTTTTTCTGATTAGTCTCATTAACTCATTAAGTGGTTTTCTTATGGCCACACAGCTGTTTAGTCCCAATCCTGTAAGTTCACATCACATTGTGTGCATATGGAAATGCTCTCACTTTTAACTTTTAAGTGTTTAACTGACCTCCATTCATGATTTTTTCCCCCAATCGACAGTATATATATTCAGATTTATTTTCATGTTTGTCATGATGTCATGACCTGGTGTCATTTCCTCCCCAAACATGACATTTCTGAAAGCTTGCCGAATAACCTTCCTACCCCATTGTATATGGAAAGGTCAGGTTAAATGATGTAACTCAGTCCATTGGGTAAGAAGCTGGAGACAGGAAAAAGCTCAACAGCTCACTAAATCTATGACGGTTAATTGCTCCAGTGGGACCTGTGCCCTGAAAGCCTTAAACCTTTAGCCATAAATGAAGCTACATTTCAATGAGTTCATACACACAGAGAATGTCCTCCTTCGGTTCTTACCACTTGCATGCTACCCTATTTACAGCTGTATTAAAGCAATGTCATTCACAGTAAATCATTATCAAGTGCATTGTGCTTTCACAGCACTTACAATAACAGCAAAGTGCAAAATGCATAAAAGACTCGTACAAGTAACAATTAATTTGAAATTTTTTTTTTTTGTAATTGTTTTTTTTTTTTTTTGCAGTGTGTATAAAATTGACTGCATGGAAGTGAAATTGATGATTCTGAAGGTCAAAGTCATTCTACTAATGCATTTTCTGGGAAAAAGAAAATTCCCTAAAACTAAGCACAAAACCTGAAGGCATTTGGTCTTTAAATGCTGTTTCAACTGCATGCTATCTCCCTCCTCAGGATTTACTATTTGTATGATTTCATTTATACATCACAGAGGTGTAATGCAATGCATTACTCTGAATATCTGTATTTGGATGATGACAAAATAGGTACAGTATGGCTTACAACAGAAGTATTTCAGTTTTTTGCTGCCTCATGCCCATGATATTTTTAAATATCCCAAAATATAAAAAAATATGAAAAAAACCCTACATATTTACATATTACATGATTATATAATTACATTCATAGAATGTAAACTTCTTTATGTCAACATATTATGCCAATATCTATCTATCTATCTATCTATCTATCTATCTATCTATCTATCTATCTATCTATCTATCTATCTATCTATC
>JAQQZT010000005.1:22302508-22325495 GCA_030068275.1 Clarias platycephalus
ATGTTACGTAGTGACGTGGATCCGTAACAGAGAAAGATTCGAATTGCTAACGACTCGTTTAGGCGAATGTGAGCCGAACTTCATTTATCGTGCACTGTCGGCGTCACAACTTTTCCGACAGTGTTTGCAACATACAGCTACATGACACACTGCATGAAAGATCATATTTGAAAACGCATAATAGGGGCACTTTAAGTTGTCTCATAAATCAACACACATAAACCACATTGAATAAAACATAATATGCAGGTTGTGTACACAGTATGTGGATCCTAGGGAGGCCTTTATACATGATTTGTCCCAGGCCCAGGTATTATGTACAGCACACAACCAGAATACTCTCATGTTAGTGCCATTCCACTGCTGGGAATGATCCAGCTCCCTCATGACATCTGGCCAGCAGTGTCTCTGTGGTGGTCCTTTTCCACTGCACAGCTACAGATGGGCTGTCAGAAATTCAGTTGCATTGTACATGTACACAATGAAATGTAAAAAAAAAAAAAATTTGTGTAAAAATGCAGCCGTATATCATAAAGCCAAATTGTACTGTATATCCAACTAGAAAGATAAAAAGTTCACACAGTTCTCAGGTATGAGCTTGTGTCTGCATACCCGCGTGCTTCCAAAGCTCCCGAAGCTTCCTGTTTCTCTGCTTGCTCAAAATGCCAGCAAACAATGCTCGGAAAAGCAAGCCAGCTCTGTGTCTAGACGTGAGTCTAACAATGCTCACCCTGGCATGGTTAATGTAACTCCAGAGAGTGATAAATACTGGCGTGTGCTGCTCGAGCTGACAGAAGGAATGGGCGCTAGCCGTCTGACCGTGAACACAAACAGGAAGTGAGAAGAGAGGGCCAAGCCAACAACATGGCCAAAAGAATTAATACTCATTTTGTTATAAGACAAATAAATCTTTTCATATTCATATTTATTTTCAGCCTTTCATTTGTTTTCCAATGCTGGTTGTATTTACCTCATGTGGGCTGGCACAGTGGCGTAGTGGCGTAGTGGTGTGACCTTGCACCACCAGGGTCCTGGTTCGATTCCCGCCTCGGGGTCATGGAGTTTGCATGTTCTCCCCATGATTTGTGGGTTTACTCCAGTTTTCCTCCCAAAGACATGCAGATTAGGCTAATTGGTGTATTCAAATTGCATGTAGTACAGTATGTGAACAAATGTGTATGTAGTGTATGTGTGCTCTGAGATGGATGGGCATTCGTCCAGGATGTACCCCGTCTTGTGCCTTAAGTCTCTTGGGATAGGCGCCAGGCCTTTGTCCCGTATACAAGATAAAGCGGTATAGATGATGAGTGAGTGAGTTTATCTCACATAAGCATATTGGCAACAGGTCTCCAGCCCATGATGCAGTACACAATCTGACCAGAAGGAGACAGAATGGGACAGCCTTTTAATAACAGTGTATTAACAAAGCAGATGTCCGTGGGAATTTGCATGACTAACACAAAAGTCTGTGCTTACTGCAAAAATTTAGGTGGATTACCTACCCACAGCGTGACACATGACAAGTGTCCCCATAGAAGCTATGAACCTTTGCATGAACCATGAACTGTACATGAAATTGAAAATTTTAAAATAGAACGTTTAATATATCTGAAAGACAGAAAACCTTTATAATAATATGTGCATGACTGTTTAATTAAAGTAATGTAAAGTAATATATTTGCCTGGTTTCCTATTTCAGATCAAGTGCCACCAGTGCTCATAGTTGTTATGGGGAATTTGAATTTCCTAATAAGTTTGTTTGCACTGGTGTGCCTAGACAAGTGAGAAATAAAGCTGGAATCATTTTGCCAGTTGAACACACTAACAGTTGAACTATCTTTGTAAAAGTAATCTTTTTCCAGCACTGATCCCTGACAGCAAATGTATTATATACAGTATCGATAATAGACACATTTGTGCTCTGACAATATATTCATTTACTCATCTACTCTGACTACTTTATCCCTGATCTGGGAGAATTGGAAGCGGTGCCAGTCCATTAAAGGGATCCATGCACACTCATACACAATTTCACACCTACAGGCAAATTAGCATAGCTGATCCAGAGGAAGCTGGAGAACAACACAGACACGAGGAGAACAAGCAAAACTCTACACAGATAGTAACTCAAGCTCAGGATCAAACCAGGAAACTGTGAGGCGGCAAAACACTGCGCACTGCGTCACCGCGCCACACTGTGCACTCAAAAGTAGTGATCAGGAGTTATGAAGTTTTACCTAACGTAAGAGAACAGGTTTTACTGAAGCATACCTTTCTTTCTCCCATCCCACTTTAATTTTGGATGAAGTACCAAAGGAAACGTCTAGACAACTCAGCATCTTTGGTTTTCTTACACTGAGAGTTTCTCTGTATGGATTGAGGAAGTACTTAATGAATGTTAATATACTAAAATCCTTGATTCAATCCCTAACCGGAATATTCAATGTGTTCCTGACCAGTTTAAATCAGCTACTAAAGGTGAAGTCCATACATTATCACAGAGGAGACATTCTGTGCAACATGTCATGCTGGGTGAACTGTGATGCATTGAGTTGTTGCAGCTTATTAAACACATTATCTTCCATCTCGCAACCTATTTAAATTCACATCGAACAAAAACTGCTAAAGCACACATAAATATTAGTCATTAAATATCATGCACTTGACTTAAATCTAAGTGAATGTAACATTTTTTAAACACCTAGGTGAGATTATACATTGTGAAGCAACGGTGAATCTTGGGCATAAACATTTTAGGGAAGTGTAAATCTTTAAATCAGAAGTGCAGAAGCCCCAAGCAGAAGCAGAGAATCAGGATGAATCAGCAGCTTCGTAGGGTGACAGTAAGTGTGTCACGATTGGGCAGCGATCTTTCTGCAATACATTGGCCTACTGAATGATATAATTGATACTATTTGATAATGCTGATGAAATATGTGATAATCTTGTGAGATACGTCTTATGAGAGTATGAATAATGAAAAAGTGTCTAATGGAAATGTAATGGAAAAGGTATTCAATACTTCAGTCCCTTCTGAAAGTACTAGATACTGTATGTTTTTGCTATACAGTACACAAGGCAGTTACTGTAGGTTTGAGTTCAGAAGGTGAACATGAGATGATGCCTCAGAATTTCAGGCTTCATGGCTTAAGATTTAAACTTAGATGTCTAAAGCAATTTTGAAGATGACACCTTTAGTGGGCGGCACGGTGGCTTAGTGGTTAGCACTGTCGTCTTGCACCTCCAGGGTCTGAGTTCGGGTCTGTGTGCATGGAGTTTGTGTGTTATCCGTGTGGGCTTGGTGGGTTTCCTCCCACAATCCAAAGACATGCAGATTAGACTAACTTCCCAAATTGGCTGTAGTGTGGAAATGAAAGTAAATAATGTTTTATATTTGGTTGCATATTTCTTGCTTGCAATAACTACATGAAGTTTTCGACCCACTGACATCTTCAAACGTTTGTCTTCTGTTTTTGTGAGACTTGTTTTTTTCCAGGCTTGTACTTCAGGCCCGTCTTCAGTAGGGTAAATGCATGCTGAGTTGAGTTACAGTAAGAGTCTATGATCGACTTGGCCTGTCTAACTATCTTCCACTTTTTTCCCCCTTATGAAATCCTTTGCTGAGTTTTGGCAGTGTGTTTTTTGCTTTTTGTCTTGCTGCATGATTGATTAGATTGGAAGCCTTTTTCTGTATATTGGCTAAAAAGATATTTCTCCAGAATAAAGTAATTCTGCTTTTAAAGTCTTCTTTGAATGGTGGATTCTGATAACTTCACATCTGCCCTTTGCTCTGATGCTTTCCTTGGCCAACCTGTTCAATGTCTGGTTATTAGAACCTGAACCAGTGGTTTCTTTCTTCTTTTTTTTCCCAAGACATCCTAGTTTGTTGTATTGGCTATGCTCAATACTTGTGAAATAAAAAAATAATCAACACTCTTTCAGGTTTAAAATAACTTAGACAGCTTTCTAGTCTTTTAGTTGGTTAATATTTCCATTTTTAGAGGCTCAATCTAAGAGTAGACATTCAGTTCTATAAACCGTTTTAACACTTGCACAGTCTGTTGCATCACTCAGTACAGACTTTCAAACTGACCCTGAAAGCAAAATCAGCAAAATAACCTTGTACTGAGAGCTTTAGGAAGTGGCTTTTTATGGTCCATCAGCTGCACATGAGCCTAAGATCACTATGCACAATGTCAGGTGTTAGCGGGTGTGGTGTAAAGCTTGTTGTGTGAAGCGTATTATCTGGAGGGATGAAAAATGCTTTACTCTCTGCCAGTCTGATATATGAATGTCAGGAGAAAATGACCTCTTGGAACATAAAGGGCCAGCAGAAAAGAGGAGGGGATGAAGTTCTGGGGCTGTTTTTCACCATTTTTCCAGGACCTTTGGTTCTAATGATGTGCTATGTTAATGCCTCAGCGTACAAAGGCATTTTAGACAACTGTATTCTTCCGACATTATGCCAACCGCATGGGGAAGACCCTTTCCTGTTCCAGCATGACTGGGTCTCTTTGCAAACAATGAGGTCAATAGCGAAGGAACTTTAGTGGTCTGGACATTAACCTCACTGAGAACCACTGTGATAAAATGAAATTATAATTGGGAACCAGGCCTTCATTTTCACCAGAAGCACATGACCTTTAGTAATGCTTTTTTGTCTGAATGGCACACATTCCCAAATACACACCCCAAAATCGTATACAGTACAAAACCTTAAGAGAATATACTGTAAGTATGTTATAGCTACAAATTGGGGGTGGAGGTGGGGGTGGGTTCCATATTAATGACAGTATACTGTAGGTGTTGTGTTCACAAACTGGAATATTCTATGTGATTGCTCAACTCAGTATAAATGCACTGCTAGCAAGAGTAAGCACCCATCCATCCATCCATCCATCCATCTATCTATCTACTGTATCCATCCATCCATCCATCCATCCATCCATCCATCCATCTATCTACTGTATCCATCCATCCATCCATCCATCCATCCATGAACCTCTATAGCCCAGCCCAGCATGGGGACTATGGAGGCCATTGGTGACCATTGTATTTATTCCAATTTTTACAACCGTGGTAGGACCAACATTTGCATGCGCTATGTCAGTTAGCCTATAATCTGCTTGTCTTTAGACTGGGGGAGGAAACCCAAGTAGCAGGAGGAAACCCACCAAGCATGGGGAGAACCCACACCCTGGATGTTAAAGGTGACAGTGCCAACAAGAGTAAGCACAACACTCTATATTAAAGATGTGTGAGACAGGCTAATTTTAATTTTATTTCCCATGATTGTTGCTGGTTTTGTTTTCTTGTCCAAGAAACACAGGTTCAAATCTATATCTGGACACTGCCACCTAACAGAGGGTTTGGACCGTGAAGAACAAAACATGATAGATAGCAGCATTTTGCAGTTTTGAAATATAAAAGTTTATTTTTTTGGTAATTTGTGTATCACATTTTGGTGTTATGATCCTTGAATTGTTATTTCTGCATTTTGGGATTTTGCTTCTAAATCCTGTCAGAGTTAAGGAACATTAAGCCAGATAAAGAGATTTTAACTGACATTTGATTAAATGATCAGGCTCAGGGTTATGTGAGGTTATAGATACTGAGAGTGAAATGTAATGGTATTTATTATCCCTGCGGGAAAAGAGAGTGAAAAAAGTGGAGAGGAAAAACCTTTTTTTGCCTCATTGCTTATTTACAGGAAGATTTTTATGTCAGGATGGCAATAAAATGTCCACGCTGATGTTTTGTATGCTTCCTTTATTAGTTCTATCCTGATTATACATGCAGGAGCCATTCTCTCTCTCTCTCTCTCTCTCTCTCTCTCTCTCTCTCTCTCAGCTGCTGGATATGATTTTTCACAGGTCAGCCACAGGCCATACAATCTGTCGTTGTGCGTTTAGGCTTACACTGGCCCTTGCACACTGCATTAGTAGATGCAAAGATTGCAGTATACACCCACACATGCACATGCACAGCCCTGCTATTTTCTTTTCAGCGTCCCTTTACACAATGAGCAGAATTATCCTCGCGAGCAGGCTCGATTTTCACTCCACCTCGGGCTCTCCTGTGCTTCCTCAGACACGGTGAGAGGAAAACAGGAGGAGGGAGGGAGTGAAAAAGAGAGACACACAATAACAATCTGTTTCCTGACGTGTTGAGACCCGTCTACTAATCTGCTGCACCTGCTTCTAATAGCTGAGATTGACATGACTCAAGTTCTCCAAGAGCTGGTGGCATCTGTGTGCGAGCCAAATGTAGCTGGAGCTCAGCCAGTCATTTCAATACTGACCTCTGTGACCAAGTACTGATCTATATTTCTCTCCCCCCTACACACACACACACACACACACACACACACACACACACACACACACACACACACACACACACACACCTGTGCCTATGCAACCTTATCCAGCACCAAGCACGTGTATGTACACACATACATTCACTACAGTATATAGATACACACGCACGCACACACACACAAAGCTATCTCCGAAATAACTTAAATATAAATTCATTCCATTAACCAGATAGCATTAAACATCATAGACTATTAGCTGTACTGTTTTTTTTCTGACCAGCAATTTATGTGCTGCTTGTGTGTGTGTGTGTGTGTGTGTGTGTGTGTGTGTAGTCATCTAGTGTAGCCGCCTGCTTATTACCCTCATTATGGAGGAAATGAAGTAACCAGTGTTGAGAACTGAACTAGTCCTTGGGGTTTCACTTGCCTACAGATTATTATCTTCATGGGATTCAATTTTATGTGTAGTGTAGTTTTTTTTTTCTTAACCTTGGGAAACACTTTTATATTAGTCTAGCACCATGAATAACCATTTTAAAAGATTTCTAATTATATGGAGTCCGATGGTATATTGGGTAGGATGTGTTCTCACAGCTCGTGATCGAGGCTTGGGTTACTGTCTGTGTGGAGTTTCCTGTTCATTTTCATTTTGTTGTATTCCCACTTCATGCCCTTTGTTCGTGGGATAGGCTCCAGGTCACTGTGACCCATGGCTGAATAAAGCACTTCATGAAGATGTCTGGTTGTTTGAATTAATAAATTATTATATGATATTAAAACAGCTGTTCCAATTAGAGTTGCAGTTTTAATAAGGAAAGTCAGCTTGCTGAGGGAGGATGCATTGAGGTCTCAGCTTCTTTTATCTAATTTGCAGCTGTTAAAGACCTGCTGGGTAAACGTGAAGTGGTCTACTTGTAGTTTAAAGTGCTGCTGCCTAGAATTCATTGCCCAGAATTTCTTTTTTAAATAAAGGATAAAAAAAAAAAAGATTTACCCAAGTTAAAAAAAATAAAAAAATATCTTGTTTACCCTAATAGGCATTCCTCACATCACAAAATTAACCAAAGCACATTCACACTACACTACACGTAGTATGGAGGAAATAAATTAACCACGAGGTTACCACCCCGAACCAGCCACCACATTTTTAGTGTTATTATCATACACACTGAGAAAAAAAGGCACTAAACAGTACCTTTCTTTGTCACTGGGCATTTAAAAAATATATAAGGTACATAACTGTACTGTACTGTAATTAAAGTGAATGTAGAGCATCAAAAGTAAACAAACATGCACATTAAGAGAAAAACATACACTCAAAAGATACAAAAGGTGCTTGAGGGTCCCATAGGGGCGAGCTTCCATGCATCATTTATTGTGGCTTTTTGTTTCTAACATGTGTCTGCTAGTTTTAAAATGACTTTGTCTATTCTTGTTTGTGTCATATTATTTTCATTTGTCTTGTAGATTAAGCATCATCCTGTATGACAAATACATAATTACTCACTCACCGTCTATATCGCTTTAATTCAATTCAATTCAATTTTATTGTATAGCACTTTTAACAATTGTCATTGTCGCAAAGCAGCTTTACACAAAATAATTATTTAAAGGCTTAAGCCTGTATACAGGGTCGTGGGGTGCATGGAGCCTATGCTGGCTCACCCCTATGGTACCCTCAAGCATCTTTTGTAATTTCGAGTGTATCTTTTTCTATGTTACATACCTTTTATATTTTTTTAATGACTTTGGGAATGAGGCAGGGTACATGCCGGACAGGGCGCCAATCCATGGCAGGGCACACACACACACACACACACACACACACACTCACACACACACACACACAATAACAGGCATTTTGGCAACGCCAAGTGGCCTAATCTGCATGTTTTTGGACTGTGGGAGGAAACCGGAGTACGCAGAGGAAACCCAACCAGCAGTGGGAGAACATGCAAACTCCTGGCACACAGTCCCCAAGACAAGAATTGACCCTCGACCCCTGGATGTACAAGGTGAAAGTGCTAAACAATAAGCCACCATGCGACCCTGGTATAATACAACTGAAAGTATTAATTATTATAATTACCACACTTATCTGGAATAGCAAAGACATCAAAATAAATCTGAACTGATAAAGTAACTGATCCATGTTCTCATTATGATGCAAATTAAACAGCACCACCTTACTATTCAACTCCCAAATCCCAACCAGACGATATTGCATCAGTGAGCTCGTAGTGCACTAATCACATCACCATGTTACTGCATGGATGAAGAAAGAGAGGGATTTTCACTCACTAATCCAACACACCTTGGGATCCAGCTAATCGACCGACAGTCCTCTAATTATGGACATTGAATGCAGAATAAGGGCTGGCATTTATCTGGATTTCCATTTTAAGTGGGGATTTACAGTTGCCTATAACACAGGCTAGATGACTATTATATACAGAATTAAAATGAATAAATCACACTGATTAGGTGATAGGATAATCACTTTATCTCAACTGCATGTTAAAGCAAATATCTAATTAGCCAATTACATGGCAACTACTCAATGCATGTAGACATGGTCAAAACCAGCTGCTGAAGTTGAAACGTTAGGTTAACATGATTCATTCACGTGGAGAATTCCTGAAACTTCTGATCTATTGGGATTTTAACACACAGTCATCTCTAGGGTTTACAGGGGATGGTTGGAAAAATAGAAACTATTCAGTAAACACCAGTTAACTGGGTGAAAATGCATTTTTGATGCCAGAGGTCAGAGGAGAATGGATAGACAGGTTCAAGCTGATAGAAAGGCAACGGCAAAGAGCATCTCTGAATGCACAACAAGTCAAAAGTTGAAGCAGATGAAAACTACAGCAGAAAATCCCATCGAGTGCCACTCCCGCCAAGAAGATTGGAAACTGCCTGGACTGAAGAGTCAGAATTTGCCATAACCAAGAAAGCATGGATCCATCCTGCTTTGTAGCAACAGTTCAGGCTAGGGGTGGTGGCACACCTTAACCCCCTTAGTACCAACTGAGAATGGTACATCCTACCTGAGTATTGTTGCTGACCATGCCCATCCCTTTATAACCACAGGATAAAACATCACTGTCATGTCACAAAGCTAAAATCATCTCAAACTGGTTTCTTGAACCGACAATAAGGTCACTGTACTCAGATGGCCTCCGCAGTCACCAGATCTCTGTACAATCGAGTACATTTTGTATGTGGTAGAACAGATAAGAACAGAATAGATTCGCATCATAGATGTTCAGCCAACAAATCTGCAGCAACTGTGTGATGCCATCATGTTAGTATGGCTCAAAACTCTCCAAGGAATATTTACAGCAACTTGTTGAAACTATGCCACAAAGTATTACGACAGTTCTGAAAGGCAATAGGGGTCCAACCCAGTACTAACAAAGTACACCTAATGAAGTGTCAGGTGGGTGTATTTAATAATGACCGACTTAGTTATAAAATAAAACTATTTTAACGATCTGATTTCTGTCCGATCTATCTGAAATGCTCTAGTGAGACTTGCTAACGTCCTATTGGTTCTAGCGAAGCTCCAGAGCTCCGGGCATCAAACAGCACACCGGGGACTTCATGCACCACATGTCTCTGCAGATCTTTTTGATGCCCAGGTCACTTGGGATCTTTTAGGACTATTATTAAAGTTTGTCCTTTGGAGAGGAACATTCTTTAAAGTCATCATTAATATTACTTTTTTTTATGCTTGGAACATAGGATGTGCTTTATTGCCCAAATGTACAGTAAAACCATCATGGTAGAGGGCTTCAGGGAGAAATGTACAGTTTAAGAGGTGTGTTTATTTTGGGGCAAAGTGACAGTAACACACATACACACACATATGATATGGTATTCCTTTAATTTTAAGTACATAAATCTATCATTTGAGTCAAAATTGAGTAAAATTAGCATTTGTGTGGTAGAACACCTACTGTATAATTTTAATCCTGTGGTGCAAACAAGTCAGGTGAATATTAATTCAGCTTGATTTATTTGATTCAGTGCTGATTTGGTCCTGGTTATTTTGTAAATATCTAGAAATTACTGGCGGCACACTGGTGGCGTAGTGGTTAGCACTGTTGCCTTACACCTTTAGGATCCGCGTTCAATTCCCACCTCAGGGTCTGTTTGCATGTCCTCCCCGTGCTTGGTGGGTTTCCTCCGGGTGCTCCACCTTCCTCCCACAGTCCAAAGACATACTAATTGGCATTCCCAAACTGCCTGTAGTGTAGTGTGTGCCCTGCAGTGGATTGACACCCCGTCCAGGGTGTGCCCCAAGTCTCCTGGGATAGGCTCCAGGCCCCCTGCGACCCTGTATATAGGGTAAAGATGATGAGTGAGAGTGTGTGAGGGAGTAGAAATTACTTTCAGTGTGACCTAATTTAATGTTTATGAGCATAAAAACAGTGTGTTCTTTTGATTCTCTGTATCCCGAGTGTTAATGAGGCTTCTGTGTATGTGTGTGTGTGTGTGTTGTTTAATAAGATTTCTTCTAAAAGTAAAGAGCTGGCAGCCAGAAGCAGTTTGCCAAGAAGATAAACATGTCAACTGACCATGAACTCAAAAAGACAGGCTTGGCTATAATTAGGGTTTCATATCTCTCCCTCTCTCTGTCGTTTTCTTCCTCCTCTCCTCTTGTCTCTCTCTGCTTCTTCCCTTCCTTTTGTATGTTTTTATTATTTTAACATTTTGCCTCTCTCTCCCTCTCTCGCTCTCTCTCTCCCTCGTGTTTAGCACACTCTCTTGTCTGTCAAGAGAAACTCTACACCTTCACACACACACACACATATCAGTAAATTAGCCCTTTTCCCTTTTCAGTGAAGGGAGAGGTGGGGTGCTGCGAGATTCTATTTGCTCAGCAGAATTTAATAGGAGTGGAGCATGCTTTTCTGCAGGGCCATTCCCCCATAGACACATCGATCTTCTAGTCGTGATGGGGACAATAGCAGACCGGCTCCTCAGAGACACAGGAGGCCTTGTTTGACATTTGAAAAGACTGACCCATCCCTCCTCCCCTCTTGTGTGCGTGTATGTGTGTGTGTATGTGTGTGTGTGTGTGTGTGTGTGCGTGCGCATGACTGATATTGTCCATGACTGTAAATGTGACGCAATACAAACCCAAGCAACTGGATCAACAAGTCTGAATTTCTACCTGTTGCTGCCTAGGGGGACGCAATCTACATCTGTGCTGCTAGGATTTACTATTTTCATTTCACAGCTTTGTTTGGTCTTGAGATTATTTGCTATCTTTTATTCCCTATCTGGTTTGTTTATATTAGTTCAGCCGGGGTTCACCGTAAGAAGAATAGTGATTAACCTCAATCTCATTCAAATAGCTCTTGAACGCTTCATTGCGCCAGGTTGACACAGTAATCTGTTGCTATCCCAGTTGGCACGTAGGGTGTGTTCTACTTGTGTGTGTGTGTGTGCTCTGTTTTGGACTCTTTTTTTTTTTTTAATTGCATGCTGGTGGAGGCTCTCTGCAGAGTGTGTGCTTCAGTGTTTTGGTGCACACCCCCTCCCTCGCGTTACCCTTCTGGGATTTTGTGGCTGCCCAGACCAAGAGTTCTCTTTCAATTCTCCCCCCACGTTCCCCCCATCCCCTCCACTCCCCCTTTCGTCAAACACTCAACCAAGAACACCTGCATCCTTCCCCCTCCCTTCTCTCTCTCTCTCTCTCTCTTCTTCCCCTCTGAGACTCTGAGAGAAACTCTTGTGGTATCTGGCACTCTGCCCACTGCATGCGCTGACACTCACCCGAACTGCTCGCGTGAGAGCCAGCTTCTCTCCAGGGATGGTTCTTGTTTATGTGTCCATGCGTGTTTTTGTGCGTCTGTGAGTGAAAGAGAGCGATGGTGTGGGTGTTTTTTTTTTTTTTGTATGTGAATTAGTTCTCATTTCACTATTCCTACAGGGCTGCTTCTTTAAGACCCAGGATAACACATAACAAAGCTTTACGGGAACACAACATTTACCAAGGTTTACAATTGTTGCTCTTTTGCTCCAAGCGCATGTGACTACACCAATTCATTTCCAAAGCACCCAGCGTAAATATACAAAATATCAAATGCATTACTTTAAATTTACATGTAATGGGGAAAAAACATTTAAAGTAGTGCAGTTAATCGATTAACAATTATTATCTAGTTAATCACAGTCATAGTCTGCGATTAATCGCGATTAATCACAATTTTAATACTCAGATTTACTTGGATCATAAACGTGTGTATGGGGTGTGGCAAACTACCGGTGGCGGGTATTCAATCCAGAACTTTAGATCAACACCTTAGAACCCACCCAAGCCACCACTCCCACCTTTTATGTTTACTGTATTCTTGTTAAAATATTTCCCTTGAAGTTAGCTCGAGCACACAACTTTGGTTTTATCCAAACTTCCATCTAGAAGCTTTTCATAATAAAACTTTCCGTTCCGCACACCTTATTATCTGCACTAAACGCGCCATTATAAACACAGCCGGGTAACCGCACTGTGATTATGGGAAGCCATTAGGGTCAAACTTGGTCATATGAATACTTTGCATTAAAAATAGTAATGCATTACATTTTTAAAGCCTAATCACATGCATTAAGGCGTTAATATTGACAGCCCTAATTTAAAGATATGTGACCATATGTCCATCTGGCAAATATCTTAAAACTTGACTTTTGTCCTTCTCAGCAGACTAGAGAAGGACAGATTAAAATTGATTATCAATTATACACTAGTGAGCTGGTGAGAGTATCATGGGTACCCAAGGCTCACTCATGCCCATGGGGACCAAAGGACAGCTTGTCTGGTTTAATCCCAAAGAAAAGCCAATGTACAGTAGCATAAATCTTCAGAAAAACTTCGACACTCAGTGCACAACAGACTGCCATGCATGGCACCAAGCAGACAAAGGCCCCCAAGCAACAGTCCTGGCCTCCAGACTCCCCAGATCCCAATCTGATGTCCCATTGCATGCACCGGACAAACAAGTGCAATCCATGGAGGCCTCAACCCGCAACACAATGGATCTTGGTTGCAGACATTGCAGCACACCCCCAGTGTCTTGTAAAGTTATGTCCCTAAGGGGTCAGAGCTGCCGAGGTGGCACAAGGGAACCTACTGTACACAACAATGTTTTGCCGTTCAAGCCCCAGGTCGACCAAGTTCCTGCTGTTGGAGCATTTGAACAAGACCCTGAACCCTATCTGCTCCAGGGACACCATATAATGTCTGACCCTGCACTCTGACACCAGCCTCCAAACCAAGCTGGGATATGTAAAGTACAGTATAAAGAATTTCATTTATGTGTGATGAATGAAGGCTTAGCTTAAAATCTCATGTGTTCATGATTTTCATTGTACAACACTAATTCATCCTTGTATACTCCACAAAGCACATATTTAACAGAAAATTGCATCATCTTACGTTGTCTTAACGTCTTTACCACTGTACTGTATACAGGCTTGCAGGGGGCCTGGAGCCTATCCCAGGAGCTTAGGGGCACAAGGCAGAGTATACCCAATCCATTGGGTGCCAATCCATTGAAGATTGCATAATTTAGATTTATTAAATGTCATGGAGAGAACGTAAAAAGTCAAGTCCTTAAGTAAAGAAAGGAAGTCCTGTGTAATAAATATTTTTCTTTATTCTTTATTTTTTCTTTATTCTCAGTAATATTGATCCTTTTATATCCATCTAATATTGTCCTTATGAGTAAAAGTAATATTGTCCTTATGAGTTTGTCAGAAAAGTAACCAACAGATTGAAATATTTTAGAGATGCAAACAAACTTCCTTTTTTCTATAGTGTGCCTTTCATTGTGTGTGTAAGCTCATGCCCTCATTTTCTCTATATCTCTCCCAGCACTCTTCCCTCAATTATTCTGCACCTGCTAAATTTTGAGCTCACCTCACAAACAGCATGAGATGTCCAAATGTGATTTCCAGATTTGCATGAGCTCATGCCAGGATTTTTTTTTTTAATGATTACTATTCTGTCATGTCTCTCTTAAACTCTAGCTCTTGCTCACTCTTGTGTGTGTGTGTGTGTGTGTGTGTGTCTGTGTCTGTGTGTGTGTGTGTGTGTGTGTGATTGAAAGCATATCTCTCCAGGCTGTGTCATGCCAGCAGGCTGCTTGGCTTCAACTTTGCCACCTCTACTCCTGGCCCTCCCCCAATGCCTATGGCATGGCCCCAAACACATGGTTCTAATGGACTGATGGACGGCTCAAATTTTTCCTACTTCGTTCTCTTCTGCAGCCTTTGCAGCTCTTTTCTTTGTGAATATTGGTGCTGTTCATAGTTATGGAGTCATTTGCTGGTCCTTGTATGCATGTTGATATGAATGCATGTATGCGTGTATGTGCATGCACCCACCCCACCACACATGCACACACAAACACCTGTTATAACAATGGAACGCTTTATATTCCCTAGTGACGGCTAACAGCTACAGTACCACTATCTAGCTCTTCACAGGTTAAATCTAACTTAGGTGGTAAAAATTAAGTTATAATAATTTAAAAATAATAAAAATGCAGTTGACTTTAAACAGACACAGCCTGCTTGTTTTGTGGATGTGACCAAGAAATGATCTCATACTGTAGGTGTGCTATAATTTCTATACTAGCAAGCGAAAAGTCAAAGTTATTTATGGAAGTGAATTACACAAAATAGGTAGCTTGGACCATGTAATCAAATAAATAGCTCATAACCTAAGTGCAATGACATGCTGTAGGCTGCTCATTCAGTATCTTGTTTTTTATCCAGCAGCCGTGTACAGTAAATCAGACTGTCTAGCTTGAATGTATTTATGGTTAATCAGAAGAACCTTTGCTTCTACATTGGTAGTGTAACAACATGCTGAAATTCTTGGAGTAGTCACAGACATTGTCCTAATTGCTGATCATTACTCATTATCGGAGAGGACATTGGTGTAGTGATGGAGGGTCCCTGGTTTAATCCCAAGGTCGTGGGTCTATGTGGGTTTCCAAATGGTCTCTGTTTTTTTTTTCCAGTCTACCATATGCCAGGGGTTTGCCGCTCTTAAAGGCCATAGTTGTGAAATGTATGAATGTGTGTTCTTGCACTGCGACAGAACTCTATGGACATAGTTAGAGGAGAGTAGAGTAGCCCAACATATTACTCAAGTAAGTGTAGCTGTACTTCAAAATAATATTACTCAAGTAAGAGTAAAAAAGTATTTGGTGAAAAGACAAGTACAGAGTAACTGTTTCATTTCCAAGTAATAAAATAAATAAAATAAATAAAATAAATAAAATAAAATAAATTAATAAAATTAATATCTTTACAAAACAGCAAATTAAGGAACAAGAAACACAAATTTCCTAATCTCTCTCTTTTTTTTCACAACATAAGCTTTTGAAACAAATACCTACTGTAGGTAACATATGTATGTTTGAACAGCGTAAACTATTTACAGTGAAAGATATACTGTACTGTATATTCAGTTGCCCTCCAAATGGCTCAGCAGATAGAAAATAACATTAGAACATGTACAAGAGGTCTTACTGTACCATAAACTGTGTTCAGTAGAACAAATGTAAGAAACTTATATATTTTTTAGCCTCTAGCTTATTTGCTAATTATATATGCTAACATTGCAGCATTAAATGAAACAGCTAAACTTTTCCTCAGGTTAGACGTCGAGTTTTTATGTGCTGAAATGTCTGTCTGTTTTGGCAGACAGAAATGACACCGCAGTATGAAGCTGTTTTTTGCACTGTGTGTAAGCGAAACATGCTTTGTACATGAAGCCAGGGGTGTTTATCCTCTTGTGTTGTAGCACTGGAGACAGCTGCCTCTGCTAATTTTTATGCTTTCATTCCCTGTCTACAAGTTTGTGTGTGGTCATGTGACTACATGTGGTTATTGTTACTGCAGCTGATTGGTCAAACGGAGTCATGTGATTATTGTTGCTACGTCTGATTGGTGAAACACAGATCATGTGGTACTGTAGATCCAACGGCTGCATTTCTCTGGCAAAAATACAGAATATCTAATGTGTAGAATAGATGGTTAGAAAAGTACCACTAGAAGAGTCGAAGTGTAGCCGAATGTAGAGTAGGGTAAGAGTAGTGCTTCTTCTTCGCAAATCTACTCAAGTAAAAGTAAAAACTATAGTGTAGTAAATTTACTAGCCGCGCTAGATGTAATTTTTTTCAAAAAATTACTTGAGTAATTGTAATGTAAATGTAGTAAATGTAAATGTACTGTAGTAAATGAAGTAAATGTAACTCGTTACTACCCTCCTCTGGGAATAGAATGCATGGATGGAGCAAAGGAAGCCAGTGTCTAGTTTGGGTTTTAGCATCTCTACAGCCGAACAGAAGGCTATTTCTTTAACAATTTTACTAATTGACTTTCAATCATTGGTATGTTCAGAATTCTTGCAAAGGTCACCCATTTACCTTAAAAAAAACTATTACAGAATTCATACATTCATTTATGTTCTATACCACTTACGTATTCTGTGCAGGGTCACCAGAAGCCTGGAGCCTATTCCTGGAGATCCCTGCCAGTCCATCTCAGGGCATACATGCACACACACACACACACACTCATTAACACACTTTATTAAGTGGCAATTCAGGTATGCCACTTCACACTTCATGTCTTTGGACTAATGGAGAAAACCAGAATAACCGGCACACACTGTAAACCCAAGACGGGAATTGAACACTCGACTCTGGTGACGCAAGGCCACAGTGCTAACCAGTACGCCACTGTGCCACCTAAAATAGCAGAACCTTTTTTATTTAATGTTGTAACCAAAATACATATAGTACTGTGCAAACATCCTGAGACATACCTCATTTCGTCATATTTTGCTTTCAAAGAGCAATGCTTTCTTACATTATAAGATAGTCTTGAGGAATATGTCTCCATGCTTCAAGGGCTTTTTTTGTCCATTATTTTTATTGGAAAGTTTTTGACTCAGGTCTGTGTTACTGACCAGTTTCAGAGTTTTTTTTTTTTTTTCATCTGTTTCATATGTTAAGGCACTTTGCAACCTGCCACAGTAAAATTAAATCTAAATAATTGAATTTGCTTTATTATGAAGAAATGAGGGGTGGCTCAAGATTTTTGCACAATAACTGACTGCTTGTGGTTTTAAACGAGGCTGCTAGTTTATATACATTTCGGAAAAAAAGACAAGCTTTTATAAAAATAAAAAAAATACATGCATTTTATAGGCATTCAGCTAAATGCATGATCCAGCTTTAAAAGAAAAGTAAAGAACCCACTTTGAGTTAAAATCCAAATACACCTGTATATATGAATATTTAGAGCATGACCCCGATACAGATACTAATACAGGTAATTTTACCCATCTTTGCTCACATCCTTTTTTGTCAGACCTGTGTTTTGTTATTCTGGATCTTGTCATTCTCCAGAGCTGTCTTGTGGTCTTTCAGAGCATGTGCTTGGCGTGCCACTGAATGTTATATTATGATCATTCAGTCCCCAAGGAACTAAAGTCATGATTCATTTCTGCTTTAAAGCACCGGCACTTTTTCCATTGCACATCGTTTCTTTCCCCTTTTAGAGAAAGACAGAGAGACTGAGAGAGAGAGAGAGAGAGAGAGAGAGAGAGAGAGACATGATGTATGGTTCTCATTAATTTCATTACCAAAAACCAATCACTCGTTAATCACACCCACACACACACACACACACACACACATACACACTGACTACTAGCATTATCACTGGATTGAGTTATGTGAAGTTGTTTCCAACAAAGTGAGGCTCAAGGGAGTTTAATAAATACTGTTTTGAGCTGTCGATGTTAGCCAGGTCCTGTTTTTATCACTCTCACTCAATCTGCATCTCTCTCACACTTACTATACACACAGGCCTCAAGTCAGGAGTTTTTCAGTACAGATATTGCACACTTCTCCCCACTACTTTCGGTAAAGCTGAAAAAAATTGATGAACATGGATAAAGTATTATTTGAAGAACTTTTATATTAAATATTTGTACTTCAAATCTTTAGAACCACTAAATGACACTTACATTACATTCATACAGTATTAGGAAACAAACCGATTAATAAAGTGACATACCAGGAAATATTTGAGTATTTACACTGCCTGCTCCTTAACGCACTTCATGCAGCAATGTACAGTAAAGGAATATATTTTTTTCATCTTCGAAGACGTAGAGCTCTCGTGACCTTCCGAAAGTGCAGGTGTTCGTGAATGATTTAATGTACGGCTCCCACAGATGGATGTGTCTCCTCCATAAGATGGTGAAAGTGATCCATTGATTTACAAGGATCAGACGTTCCACTCACAGAATGTTCACGGGAATGACTGCAGCGGGCTCCGAGCCACCTCGGCTGGGTTCGGCATTTACAAACCTGAGGCCTTCTTTAAATTGTTTGCACCATTCAAATGTTTTACTGCAACTAAGAGTCTCATCACTGTACTGTGCTCAAAGTCTTCTGCACATGTCAGTCCATTTTATGCCTTCATTCTCAAGACATTTCATCAGAAGCCCTGGGTTGACTTGACTGACCCTCGTAGCTTTCAACAAGATAATGATGCCAAACAAACATCCATGTACAGACATGGTTGCAACACACCAAATTAATGCTTTGCAGTGGCCAGTGAGGAGGAAAATGACATACACAAACATTAGATTATAAATGAGCTTAAATGTTTTATGTGAAGGACTGTCTGAGAGGCCTCTACAAGTGTCCTTTAAGCTTGTTTAACATTACAGTGCAAGACTCAGAGTTGTTATTCTCTCTAGGAAAGATACTGACGACTTGATGTATTAAGCAATGTAGTCAAAAGTGAAGCTTTCAATAGAAAGACAAAGATTTCTGTCTTTACTTTAAAGTGATGCTTTAAAGAATACCAAATTTCTGCTCTCAAATGGAAAAACAGATTCCTCTTAACTTCAGGCATATATCTCTAATAGACTCTATTGTAAGCAAAATTAACAATTAAACAATATAAAACATCTTCTCAAAAAGTTTCAGAAAAGAAAAAAAAAGGAAAAATAATCAATACGTTAATTTATGTGCTGTTACATTTACAGCATTCTGCAGACACTTATCCAGAGCAACTTACATTTTTATCTATATATCTGAGCAGTTGAGGGCTAAAGGCCTTGCTCAAGGCTCAAATTGATGATGGTGGGGTTTGAACCTGTGACCTTCTTCTCAGCAGTCCAGGGCCTTATCCATTGAGTTCCTGTCCCTGTTAGCAACGACTAATAAAGGTTATTGACTGAACTCGCTTACTCATCGTCTACACTACATTATCCTGTATACATCCACTACAGGTAATTTTGGTAACACCAATTAGGGAGAACATGCAAAGTCCATGCATGTAGACCTGAGGCAGGAATCACACCCAGACTCTGGAGGTACAAGGTGACAGTGCTAACCACTAAGTCACCATGCCGCCTTCATGACTGAGATCCAATATAAAACCATATCCTTATAGATTTATAGGCAAACAGGCCCAGAATTCAAAGAGGTAATATAAATTAACTTATAGAGATCCTGCTCCAAGGCCAGACTGGGAAATCCAAGCCAGGTGTCTCATAATCACTCAGTTCCTGATTTATTTTTGTAAGAGCATATTTCTAATCTATATTATTAGAAATATTGTGACTAAATAAGCCATCATATATTGGAATAGCAGGATTTGGGAGCTGTTTGGCATATTGTAGCACAAATTGATGAACAGAGTGAATTCTGGTTATGATAGAAAGGTATTAGAACACTCAGTGAATCATACCTTGCTGTGTATAAGGCTTAGCAGGCAAAGAGTTCAAAGTTTTTTATCCTGCATCAAATTCCCCAAATCTCAAATTGAACGACCATCCATGGGATGTGCTGGACAAACAAGTCTGTATCATGGAAGCCTGAATGTGCAACTTACGGCACTTTAAGGTTCTGCAGCTAATGTAATGGCACGAGACACCACACCTTCAGAGGTCTTGTGGAGTCATGCCTCGAGGGGTCAGAACTATTTCCAATATTTGGCTTTGGGTTTTGGGTTTTAAAGTTAAAGTTTTGGCTGTCACAGAGAACTTTTGTGGTCTTTCATTTTGACACCACCAAGACTTCAATATACTGTAAGCGCATATTTTTTAAATTGTCATTGACCTATGCTGTGTTGCTTCGATTTTAAAGGTTAATTGGCATCTACAGCTGGTGCATGAGTTTTGTGAAGCGTGGATATTACTCTACTTTCGATGAGTGAATGAAATGAGTGGGGAGTTTGAGTGGTGATGCTATTTAGTTTTATTATTAACACATTTTTATTAACTTAAGTAAGACTATTCCTTTCTGTATTTTTGAAAAAATTCAGTTGAAATTATTACTTCTTGTGCAGCAAGTATTGCAGGAGCTCGGCACTAACAAGGTGGAAGACTCATGTAGAGGTCATTGAAATCTCTTCCAAGTGGAACATTACCAGATCCTTTATGTTCTAAGGTTTGTGCTGCCCAGTGTAGACTGGTGTGAACTGGACTATTCACTTCAGAGCATATTTGTGAGTTGGAAACTGAGATGACCATTATCTGTTGGATGAAAAGAGTTGGATGCACTGTGGTCCATGGCTATATTTATCATAAAGGATTAGTAACCTTCCAGCTAGGGCCTTGCTCCAGGACCCAACAACAGCAACCTGGTGAAGCTGGGGCTTGAACTGCTTACCTTCTGATCAGGAATTCCGATTCTCAGTGCCTTAACCCACTGAGCTGCACTGCCTACAGAGAAACCACAAAGGTGGAATGTGTATGTGTGAGCATACACTGAGAGCAACTTTCCAGTAAAGGGGGTGAAAGAAGATAGACAGAAGCGCTGTCGGTAATTGAATATTTCATAGATGGATTTGACACTAATGGTTTTTCCCTTTTTCCAACATCCCTGGGCAAAGTAAACATAAACTGTACTGTTATGGAAAAACACATGCAAAAAGATCAATAAAACATTAGCGTGTTTTCTCCATGTATGGTTTTCCCATATAACACGATATTGCAGAATGTTCACCAAATGTGTTTTCTTGCAGGTTTTAACAAAATTAAGGAAGATAAAATAAGAGTAGATGAATGCCCTGTTTCAAGATGAAGCTTCTAGCGTGATGATGCCAGTTTTGGAAAGTAAAAAAAAAAAAAAAAAACACTTAATAAAAACATCTCAGGAAAACAAGAAGAAAAGACAGTTCGATAATTTTGGACATGAACTTGAACCTTAGTGTGCAACTTCATATGTTTAATCATGACACATCATGAACCAATGAATATACTGGTGGTGGTGGGGGTGGTGAGGGGTAGGCAGGTAGTTATAAAAAAAAAAAAAAGATACTGTAGAAGCAACCACAACATCAGGTAAACCCTTTATATTACATTACATTATCCCAGCTTTCTTTGCCAACAATATATTGTGATGATTTACACATAGTTGACTGATATCTTTCTCCCGGGCATTGGCCATTATCCTTGCAAGATAACAAATGGTGCAGGCTAACACAAGACTCAAATTAAGATGACAAACAGACGTGTATCTGAGGCTGTCTCTGTTTACAAGTCTTACAATTTAAGCGGGCTTACTATACAAACCTCCTGGGGGAACATTTTTTTTTTCGGAATGATGACACATTTATCCTCCACTTCTTATACACATACACACAAAAACATACACTAGTCTACTGTTCTGCTTCCCTTTTTGCTCTCTCCTTTCCCATCACACACCAACCCCTCCGTCTCTCCCTCTCTCCTATCAGCAAGGCCTGGGGCAACGTTCAGCCTTAAACTTACAATAGACTCAAGGATTAGGATTCTTTAAACCACCTCTTTAATGACTTCAGGCCCACTAAGTGACTCTACACCACTGGCACAATGCCGCCACTCACACAGTGTGTGTGTGTGTGTGTGTGTGTGTGTGTTTGTGTGCTACCTCCTAAAAGTGTGACCACTGCCGGCAGTAGCAACAATACACTTCCTCTATCTACATCCCCTTTTGCATGATCCTGTTACCGCTGAAATGATACTACCTGACATGTATTTCCCTGAGGTGGTGAACCTGGCAAACAGCATGAAAGATAACCTTGAGATACACTACTGAATAAAATGCATGAAACTCAAG
Source organism: Clarias platycephalus (assembly GCA_030068275.1). Taxonomy (NCBI): domain Eukaryota; kingdom Metazoa; phylum Chordata; class Actinopteri; order Siluriformes; family Clariidae; genus Clarias; species Clarias platycephalus. The sequence goes on from JAQQZT010000005.1 coordinate 22,324,979, forward strand.
CTGCTATACTTGCTGTGGCATAGCCAGAGGATGTAAAAATGATTATTAATTGGTAATCTGAACATGCTGCTTCATTGACAGCTAATAAATAACCATGCATTCAAAAGAAAAATATATTTATATAAAATAATATTTGGCTTGTTTCATGGTGATTTTTGATAAGATGTCAAAAGTAAAAATGTGCATACACAAATATGTAAGCCAACCCATGTGCATGGTGGTGATGAAAGTTAACTGTCAAGGAAAGAAGTTCAGAAGCAACACGTAGAATCATGTACTGTATACGGCCCTTAGCAAATTCATTACTAAAAGAGATAAGTTTAATAATGTATATAAATGTATATAAATAGGAGAAATATTATTCTCTTTTTTCTCACCAGAAATGTCCACAATGCAAAATTTCCTGCAGCTGAACAGCTCTAAGACTGAAGCTATTTTACTAGGCACCCCACACCAGGTTAGGACATCTAACATCACCAGTATTACCTTTTCTGGTCAGGATATCCCATTGTCAACA
>JAQQZT010000005.1:22325595-22340755 GCA_030068275.1 Clarias platycephalus
TGGAATGCTCTCCCTGAGTATCTGAGGACGCCACAGACTGTTGATGCTTTTAAATCTGGTCTTAAAACGTATCTTTTCATCAGAGCTTTCGGGTCGAATTAATTTTGTAGCACTTTGAGATTTGTTTCAAATATAAATGTATACTGTATGTAAATGAAATGTATTATTATTATTATTACCTGGGAAACAGGGACAGGGAATATTTCGCAGGATGCACAAAAAATCCACGTGAGCTGGAGGTCTACACTTTCATTCAGGCACAAGAACATTGAGGGATACATTACATGTCCAAAAGTATTTGGTCACCCTAACGTAACAACCATAAAGTACGTGGGCTTTTCCCAAACTATTGCCACAAAGTTGGAAGAACAGAATTATCAAGATTTAAAAAAACTGAGGTTTATTAAAAACCTGGTTTGCCAAGGTTCAGAGCAGGTCCATTAACATACAGCAAACCCTGGGGACCATGTTGACCTCAGCGTATCGCTCACCTCGCCTTCTCTGGCAACGCTGACGACAATGTGCAAAGTGATGCAATGTGCAAAGTGATGCAAGCACAGCTGCATTGTCCAGGTCACATGGTCTTGTGCCCATTGCAAACGTTCACGGCGGTGTCTTGGTGTCAGTGGAGTCACCTGCAACGGTCGTCTGGCATTCAAGCCAAAGCGGTAGAGTTGGTTGCGAATGGTTTGTCTGGAAACCCTAGTACCCCTCGCATCTCGTAAACGGGCCTGCAGCTGTGTGGCAGTTGCATAATGATGTCTGAGTGCATAGGTCCTTAGGTACTGGTCATCGTTGCGGTCTGTCACAAATGGGGCTCCACTCCTGGGTCTGTCATGAACTCTGGCTGTAGTTCTGTGTCTTGATGCAAGTCTGCTGATGACACTATGAGACACACCAAGTTCACGAGCAACATCTGACTGCCTGCCACCGACTCGAACGCGCGCCATGGCCAGGTGGTGCTGCTCTTAACCCTACCTACTTTATGGCCGCTGTATCCTGGCTGACCCTGGGCTCTGACCCCTCATTTATATCCATTGAGCGGCAGTTGTCTGGGTGAAAACGCCTTATTAATGCCAGAGGTCAGAGGAGAATGACCAGACTGGTTCGAGCTGACAGAAAGGTAACAGTAACTAAAATAGCATGTTGCTTCAACTGACGTATACTGAAGAACATCACTGAACGCACAACACATTGAACCTTGAACCAGACGGGCTGCAGCAGTAGGAGGTGACTCTGGGTGCGTTAGCTAAGAACAGGAGACTGAGCCTCCCCTGGCTTGGACTCTTAAGGATTTGATAAACAAGGCCTGATCTGATGAGTCTTGACTTCTGCTATTGTTTGCTACAGTATATATTTGATATTCAGATGGTCTAGTCAAGAATTTGTCATAAACAACAAGAAAGCAAGGATCCTTACTGCCTTGTATCAACGGCTCAGGTTGTTGTTGGTGTAATGGTGTAAGGGATAATTTCTTGGCAGACTTTGGGCCACTTAGTATCAATTGAACATGGTTTAAATGCCACAGCCTACCTGAGTATTATTGCTAAAGATGTCCGTCCCTTTATGACCAAAGGATAATGTGCCATGTCACAAAGCTAATCATCTCATGTTGTTTTTGACCACGACAGGAAGTTTCCTGTACTCAAAAGGCCTCCACAGTCAGATCTCAATCCGATGGAGCACTTTCGGGATCAATCATAGGTTTTATGCAGGTTTTGCAAAGCAAGGCTGTGATGTATGAAATAAGGACACATACTTTTGAGACAAAATGTGCAGGAAATAAATCATATGTAGCCCTCTTCCTGTCCACACCAATGTTTACATCTTGTTTCTCATCAGCTGGTTTAAATTTGCAACACTTACTGCTTGGCTCTTATAACTTGGGTTGTTTTCTGTCTCACTTGTAAGTTGCTTTGCATAAAAGCGTCAAATGAATAAATGTAAATGTAACATTTCAACTGTGGTCATGTGCATTGGATGGGGACAGCCACACACAAAAAGAGAAAGAGAGAGAGGGAGAGAGAGTCATCCTGGGCCCCTGTGTTAACTTGCTCTTTTTTTTTTTTTTTTTTAAACAATGAACCATGTGACTTGTGGTTTTATCATACGACAGTGAGACATGTGGGCTAAAGGACATGTCCAGAGTGTCTGTTCATTCCCCAAAGTGCTCACTATAGTCACCTATTGTGCACACTACATATTGGAGAATGAATGATGGATAACAAGCATATAGTCCCACAATGTCCACTTCTTGATGCTTAGTCTGGCCTGGCCGTCTCTCATGTGACCCTTTTGGCATGCACATGATTGGACGATAAAGCGTCTCATTATTATTATTTTTTTTCACACATCTGACCCCTCCTCCCCCATCCCCCAACAGCATTCACACTGACCAAGTCTTGCAGTCAGGCACATCTCATTTTGCCTTGAAGAGCAGCTTCTTTTATGTACAAAATGATTCACGCCTACATGCACACACACACACACACACACACACACATAGAGACAGAGTTTCTGAGATTATGCAGCTAAACAACCCCCAAGTGTTCACGCAACATTGCAGCTCTTTGGTAAACAAAATAGGCCAAATGAGAGCAATCAGATCTGTACGGTGCACGACTGGTAGCTGATTGTTATATTTTTGTAGAAGGACCAGGCATGGAGATCAGAGACCCAGGTCAAAATCCTGACCTAGTGCACTGAGCAGCTTTGTGGTTCAAAGGTCAAACAGCTTGTCAAAAAGCAAACATCATGCGAAAAGATTTATGAAAATCTTCCAGCTTGAAAAGGCTGGCCTTCAGGATGATGACTTTTTTGAGGTCTATCTGCCCATAAATCCTCTTTTAAGAGGATCATTTATGTGGTAATAAACTGTAAAATAGAGGCATTTGGAAGCCTATATCATGGTTTCTGTGGCCTTAAAAGGTGGTTTTAAACTGAAAATTTGTGTAAGTATATGCCATCTGTGTGCGAATATATAATCATGGCCAAATTACACCACCGACATTGGGACATTAATCATCACACTAGGACAAAACAGATGAAAAAGAAGGTCTTTACCAGCACATGCTTGCAGCTGTCTCAGATCTTTTCACTTTACTGGCAGAGGAGGCACAGCTGTGTGTATTTGCTTTGCTCAAACCACAGAGCTTGAAGACTGAGAGGATGCGCACCTGCGAACGCATCCTTTCCTTTGACTTGAACCGCAAACCACAAGGGCGCCAAAGAATCTTCACTCAGGAACCAAACTAGAGTACAGTTCTGCTCATAGACAATATTCTCCTTCTATTTGAAACCTCATTATATGAGAGGTTGTGTACAGTTTTTAGACTTGAAACATAGTGTTAAATGTGTGTGTTCTTGTACACTGTGCAGCTTCATCAGAAGTTTCATTTCCTTACTTCAAACAATCTCTACCTTATGTCTGACACCATCATTTTTCCATCTATGTGGATCTATTTTAATGTTGGTCCTTCGTTGTTTCACTGTGGCTAATGCAACCTCATATAACTATACAGTATGGGAGCATTAACTGATCTAGGCTTTTTATTAGCTATGCTTCTTTTTCCAAGAGACACAGCTTACATCACAAATGCAAATGTACTATGCATGTACCGAGTATGCTGTAAATGATAAAAATTTTACTATGCATTTACCTAGTATGCTGTAGATGCTCACAAATGTATGATGTATGTACATGATCACAAATGCACTATGAATGTACAGTACTGTACTGTACCTACTGTAAATAATCGCAAATTCACTATGCATGTACCTAGTAAGTTGTAAATTAACATAAATGCACTATGCATGTATCTAGTATGTTCTAAATGATCACAAATTCACCATGAATGTGCCTAGTATGCTGTAAATGATCAAACATTCACTATGCATGTACCTAGTATGCTGTAAATGATCACAAATGCAAATGTACTATGCATGTACCTACAGTAGCAAGTTTTAAATTAACATAAATGTACTATGCATGTACCTTGTATGCTGTAGATGATCACAAATTCACCATGCTTGGTATCTACGTAGTATGCTGTACATGATCACAAATGTACTATGCATGTACCTAGTATGCTGTAAATGATCACAAATGCAAATGTACTATGCATGTACCTACAGTAGTGTGTTGTAAATGATCAAAAAATCACTATGCATGTACTGTACCTAGTATACTGTAAATGATCACAAATACACTATGCATGTCCCTAGTATGTTGTAAATGATCACAAATGCACTATGCATGTCCCTAGTATGCTGTAAATGATCACAAATGCACTATGCATGTACCTAGTATGCTGTAAATTATCACAAATTCAAATGTACTATGCAAGTAGTATGCTGTAAATGATCACAAATGCAAATGTACTACAGTATGCATGTACCTAGTATGCTGTACATGATCGTAAATGTACTTTGCATGGACCTAATATGTTGTAAATGATCACAAATGCAAATGTACTATGCATGTACCTAGTGTGCTGTAAATGATCATAAATGCACTATGCATGTACCAAGTATGCTGTAAATGATCAAAAATTCACTTTGCATGTACCTAGTTTGCTGTAAATGGTCACAAATGCACTATGCATGTACCTAGTACTGTATGATGTAAATGATTACAAATGCACTGTGCATGTACCTAGTGTGCTGTAAATGATCCTAAATGCACTATGCATGTACCTAGTATGCTGTAAATGATCACAAATGCACTATGAATGTACCTACTGTAGTACTGCATGTTGTAAATGATCATAAATGCACTATGCATGTACCTGGTATGTTGTGAATGATCATAAATGCATTATGCATGTACCTAGTATGCTGTGAATGATCACAAATGTACTATGCATGTACCAAGTATTCTGTAGATAATCATGAATTCACTAATCATGTACCTCCTAAACAATATAATATCAAGCCTGAATCAAATTAAGGCAGTTTTCTCGCCAACATTTACAGTACACTTGTGGTGCCAACTGCCTAATAATATAATAATGATACAGTGACACAGAAGAGATGACAGATGTCCATGACTAGATTTATCCAATATCATCAGATTTAAATGCTTGAGATGACATCAACATCGAACAGCATCAAAAATGATATGCAAATTATTCAACCAAAACCCATGAAAACATCAGTGGAGATAACGGCCTGTGGAGATATTTCACAGATATTTCACCTTAAGATATCAATCCAGAATGCAGTAGAACTTGTTATTCAAATATAATGTTATATCTTATATTATATTAAAACTTCAGGTATCCCGGAAGTCTGACCTCATCACATACAGTAGGGCCACAATTCAGAGAAGTAGCTACTTACACTGCAAAGTCACCATGCAACTTTTACTCAAGCAAATAGTGAAGAGCCTTCCATCGGATAATTAGTGTAGGAATTAATATGGTTTAGCTGGCAACAAGTTATTTAACTCTAAATGATGCAGTGAGTAGCTTCTCATTGCTTAAACAATGTCAGAAGACATATCTCCTGTGGTTGTGGCATAGGTTTTACTCTGTTTCAGAAGAAAACAATTATAGAGATTGTTGAAACTACTAAAATTGAGTTAAGAACTGTAAAACACATTATTGAAACTAAGAAGGATAGTGGTGAGCCATCATCTTCAAAGAAGAAATGTGGTCAGAAAGACATCCTGAATGAGCATGATTTGAGTTCACTTAAAGGCTTAGTGAAATCAAATCATACAAAAACAACAGTAGAACAGCTATGTTTAATAATGACAGTAAACGCATTTCTACATGCACAATGTGAAGAGAACTCGAGGGATTGAGACACAGCTGTGTAGCCTTAAGAAAACCATTTATCAGGGAGGCTAATCAGAAAAAGGGCTTCAATTTGCTAGGGAGCATAAATAATAAACTGTGGTGCAACCATCATGTCTAGTGATAACAAGCCTGGAGGCAGTGTTAATAATTTGGGGTTGCTTTTGTTGGTCAGGTCTAGGTTCAGCAACGTTATGTGACCAAAAAATGAAGTCAGCTGAAGACCTGAATATACAGAATGTCCAGGGTTTTCCATCAGTTGATTTCATTTGTGATTATTTCTTTCCAAATAGTGAAAGAGTGGCTCAGGGAACATGAAACATCATTTTCTCCAGAGGTCCTCTGTGGAGAGAGGAGAACTTTCCAGAAGGACAACCATCTCTGCAGCAATCCACCTTCAGTCAGTCTTACATGGTAGAGTGGCCAGACGGAAGCCACTCCTTAGTAAAAGACACATGGCAGCCCGTCTGGAGTTTGCCAAAAGGCACCTGAAGGACTCTCAGACCATGAGAAACAAAATTCTCAGGTCTGATAAGACTATATGGCCAATCTACCATATAGGCCTGATTGGTGGATTACATTATGTACATGTGCTTTCTCAATTTTTTTTTTTTTTTTTTAATAAATTAGCAAAAATCTCAAGTAATTTTTTTTAATATTGTCATTATGGGGTGTTGTGTGTAGAAATCTGAGGCAAAAAATGAATTTAATCCATTTTAGAATAAGGCTGTGACATAACAAAATGTGGAAAAAGTGATGCGCTGTGAATACTTTCCGGATGTACTGTACATTGCAGGCATCAGGTTGTTGCTATAAATATGCAAAAGGCTGCTAAAACTTCCAGGAAAGATGGGATTCATTGGCATTCAACAACTTATTGGCAGTTATCGCAAATGCTTGATTGCAGTTGTTCCTGCCAAGGGAAGCACAACCAGTCATAGGTTTATGAAATCATCTTTTAAAAACTGCATTTTGTGTTTACTCAATCTAATAATCTTTGTATACTTTTAAAATGTATATGATGATCTGAATCATTTAAATGTTTAAAATATGTAAAGAAATACAGGTAGTGGAAAATACTGTATACCCTGAAGACACTGATGTTTGAGAGATGTGCAAGACTTGGGGGCGGGGGGGGGGGGGAGTGGTGAGGGGTGAAATGCATACATAACTGAGTTAAGGTGTGGTAGCTGACCTGCTAGTCTATAACCTTCCACACTTTTTCCCTGATAAAGTTCTTTGTTGAGTTGGTACAGTAGTGTGTTTTGAGTCGTTGCCTTGCTGCATGACGATGGAAACTTCAAAGCACTTTTGTAAGTCGGTCTGGATAAGAGCATCTGCCAAATTCGCAAATGTGCAGGTAAATTAAGTGTGTGAAGTTCCTCCCAATTAAGTTGGATGCATTTTTTTTTTTACATTGGCATCTGTGACATCTGTACAGTAGACCCATCCAATCTTCTGCTATCATCATGAGTCATGATCTGTGATTAATATCAACTCTGCCATTGCCAGTCCCAAGTCAGGATAAGAAAGGTGGAGGCTTGGACATGTGGTTAGTTTCCCCACCACATAAATATCATCTACAAAAACAACAATAATAAGAAGCCAACATGCTTCAACGCTGGAAGGATATATGACCTTGTCAAGAAAATGTGTGATGCCAGGTGGTTAAAGTAGAGCACCTCATTCTAGGCCAAGACAATTAACATTAGTACATGGAATTGTGAAAACAATTTATGAAACTGGAAAAAAAAAAAAAAGTCACATCAGAGATGAGAAATTACAACCTTGCTGTACAGTCAGTGTATCTAGGTGGACTGGCTCTGGCCAGAAGAGACTTCAGAAACAACTTGAGAGTTGCTAGGTCACAAACAGGATGATGTTCCACACATCTATGGAGTGGCTATAATATTGTCAAAAGCCACATAGACAGTACTGATCACTTGGGAAACCCATGGCCCAAGTATTATCATTACTGTCCGTTTACTATTATGGGGGCCTTTACTTTACTGACAACAGTGGGTTTAAAGAGGGCATGTTCCAACAAGGACATGGAGAGATCAATGAGAATAAAGAGATTTGTAGAGCTTTTGCCTCAAACATTAAGGTCATTGTAGTTAGCATTTTCCCCATAAACGCATCCACATGGCTACATGGGCGTGACCTGACTCAGCCACTGTGAACCAGATGGACCATGTGTGCATCTGCAAGAAATTCTGTTGATCCCTCAAAGATCTGTGATCCAGACAAAGTGTGGATATTGCTTTAGACCTTCATCTACTGGTTGACTTACAGTAAAACTTAAAATTAAATTGAAAAAGATCTGGACAGAAGAACTGACCATGACCAAGAAGAAGAAGCAACCATAGACTCCAAATGGCAGAAGATTAAAGAGGCAGTCACATAATCATGTAAAGAAGTACTGGAGCCAAGGTAACTCCAGCACAACGAATGGATTGCCTCAGACATGCTACAGAGGATTCAAGTTAAGAAAGAGAAAAGGCAGCAGCAAACAGCACAAGAGGCCACCCACTAAACTGGCAGGAAACACTGAAGAGGCCATCCAAAATCAAAATATGAATGATCCCAACAACACTACCAAGAAACTTTCAGGGGAATTCAGCAAGTTGAACGGAACAGTTAAAGACTAGCCAACAAAATACTTTTAGCAGAGGAAGAACAAAAAGCGAAAGGATAGCTAAGGGGTAGAGTATTTTGGAGCAACCCAACATTGCTCCAGCTGAATGAAATCTGCCCACAGTGTGCAACAAGACAACATAAACATAAGACCCACAAGGCCATCAAATGACTATAGAATGGCAAGGCAACACCATAAAAAATATTAAGACCACCATAAATTATGAAGATAAATTATTAAGATGCTTGGAAAAGATTTATAAAGAAGAAGTGAACTTAGACTGGAAGGAAGTTTACCGTATCATGCTGCCCAAGTAAATTCACCTTGGTTCCTGATGAAACTGCAGAGAAATATCCTATTGTCCACTCCAGTCAAGGTTGTTGAACAATATCTGTTTTGCTTCAAGACCAACTGACCTGCTTTCACAGGGACACAGTGTGCACAGACCAAATTGCAACAGTCTGTAACATTATGGAACAATCATTGGGATGGAACTTTCCCTTCTATGTCAACTTTAACTATGAGAAGGCTGTGGATGGAGAGTTGTACTGGAACATTTTGCATGATGACAGTGTGACGGGAAAATGGTTGTCATCATCTGGAACTCCTATGAGGGAATGAACTGAAGAATGGTTCATGTAGGGCAACTTATTGTAACACAAGATTTAAAGTAAAAAGCATCAGGTAAGCAGATTGCTTGCACCTTTCCTGTTACTTCTGGTAATCATATGGAAATCCACAGCCCAGGAGCATAACAGAGTCAACTGGACTCTCAAACTTGTATGACCTTGCAGACTGTATAAGAAGCAATTGACTTCATATACAATCTGGCCCTATTGTTACACATCCCAGAGCAAATGCAGAAGACAAATGACGTAGCAGTCACCTCATATGGGACTAAACATACATGGGGAAAGAGCAACATCCCACAGGTGAACACAACCAACACAGACACTGTCTGTTAGACCAGGCAGCATCATTGACGAGCAGTTGATTACAGAAACGGATGTGAAAACAAGAATTGGCCGTCTTGCAGCTAACGAACATCTGGAGCTCAAAAACCCTGTTTTTGAAAACCAAAATAAGACTGTCCAACGACATGTCAATTCAGTGTTGCTGTATGGGGCTGAGACATGGAAAACCACACTGCTACCACCAACAAATTCCAGATACATAAGCAATTTCACTCTGGGATTAATAAAGTTCTTTGAATCTTGATCCTTGAATCTTGAATCTTTCCTAACACCTGCCTGAGAGGAATCCTTCAGATCAACAGCAATGAGCAGCTGTGGCAGCAAACAAACCAAAGCACAGCAGAAGTGCTGATTCTCAAATGATGATGGAGGTGGATTGGCCACACTCTTTGGAAGCAAGTACTGTATCAAACACCACCAGGCAAGCATGGAACCCATGAGGCAAGAGAAAAAGAGGATGGCCACACAACACTTTGTGGAAAGACCTTGTCGCTGACATCAAGAAACTGGTTACACCTGTGGTCAGCTGAAAGACATAGGGAAGAGACCCTCGTTGGCACCCTATGGTCCAGAGAGGGAGTAGTAGGGATCAGTAAGTAAGATACAAATCATCTTACAGTATATGCATCTGTCAAATCTAAATGTCTTCATTCTATGGCAAAACATGAAGAATTGGCATCGCTACAAAAGAATTGCAACAGCAAAGCCAATTCTTCATGCATCTGGACAATTTCCACAGACAGATGTGTCTTTTCCGCAAGTTGGTGACAAAAAATTTGTTGATTTTTAAGGATCAGGCATTTCCCTTGCTGAATATTCATGGGAAAGACTGCAGTATGCTCAAATCCACCTCAGCCAGAATCATCATTCATTGGGACTGGCACTGGCTTAAACAACCCTTCATTGGCTAAAGTAGGTTCCCTAATTGGAAATAGAGCTTAGGCCATGGCGGTAAAAGTGCCACTAGTCCTCCAAGGAACTAAATGACATCATTTATATGGGACAAACTGTTCACCATTTATTGCTACACTAAATACACTGAAACAAACAAACAAAAAAACATGCTGTGGCATTATGGGTAAGATTAGTTATCATACCATTTAATAAACAATAATCAGAAAATGTTTTACTACATTAGTACATTACAAACAATAGGATCCATTAAATATGTAAATGTGGTTTTGAGAAAAAAAAACATTTGCTGGCCTTTTTTTAGAATTGTTAAAAGTGATGTTGTAATTTTACAACAGTGGGCTTCACAGGGTTAAAGGAACAGGTCTCTCCTGGCTTGGTTCTTATTTGACTGATCATTATTAGATTTCAAATATAAATGGTAATTTCTGTATGCATACTAAAATAAGGTTTGGTGTTCGGTGTTGGAGTCACTGCTACTCTCTCTATATATGCTTCTTCTGGGTAAAATAATTCATAAGCAGGGTGTTACTTTCCACTATTATGCTTATGACGCACAGTTGTTTTCTTTCATTTATATACTTGGGATGCGTATTAACTTTCTCTGACTTACTCCTGACAAGACAAAAGTACTGGTACTAGGACCACAGGCAGCAAGTAAGCTTCCTCATCACATAGTAACTCTGGGTAGTCTTTCTCTTTCTTCATGTGCAGCAGTAAAAGACCTTGGTGTGAATACTGATTCCAGTCTTTCATTTGAAACCCATGTAGCTAATATTACTATGATAGCTTTCTTTCATCTCAGAAATATAGATGATAAGAAATATAATGTTACTGCATGATGCATATATATTGATTCATGGTTTTGTCACCTCTAGGTTAAATTACTTTAATTACTGTCTGGATGTTTTACTAGGTACATAAATAAACTTGTAAAAGACAGTGACATTTTTGTTATTAATTTTTACGACTTTATATATTAGCCTAAAAGAACTATTGTTCTTGAGGATCTTGAGTCAGCCAAAGGGTGCAGGCTGCTTGTTGGTGTCTTACTGTATACTGTATAATGAAAACTATAACATAGGGCAGAGGCTTTTCTTACATAGCCAAAGAATTATGGGAGAGCTTTCAAATAATGCTCAGGATGGACTCAATCGCAGTGTTCATGTGTTGGCTGAAACATTTACTTACTGGAAACATTTATTTACTAAAGGTTTTTTGTGAATATATTTGTTTTTAGATAAAGGAACAGTTCTGGGGGTCTCATGGGCATATAGTGTTATATGAACCTTTGAATGCAGTCTTCCCCCATTCTTGTTGATCACTCAGTTTTGTTGGCACTAAAGTGACTGGTTACTTTACTTCCGAGGGAGCCCTCATACTGTAGCTAGTCCTGCTGACGTTTCTGCTTGCAATCTGCACGTATACATCGGCCTTCTCTTTTACGAGTGTATAACTAGTTGCTCTCTCTCTCTCTCTCTCTCTCTCTCTCTCTCTCCCTTCCTTTTGTTAAATAAATAATTGCACAGTGAAAAAGGATATGTCATTCGTCTGATTTTATGTTTGTCTAATACTAAGACCTATGACATAAGCTATGATCAGATGATTTTTATAACATTTTTACACAAAAACACATAGAATTCAAACAGGGGTACTAACTTACAGTATGTACAAGACTGAATGTATGTAATAATAGCTTTATAGTTGTGCATATACTGTAGATGACCAAATGTACTATCACTTCTATTTAATTTAATTATGAGTTTAACCCAATTTATGGTAATTAATTGGACTGTTTGATGATGGTCTTTGAGGTTCGTGACCTTTAAAAATGTGATAAATGTTCCAGAAAGCTCAGTGCTTAATGATGCAGGCTGCATGTTGTAATTCTCCTGATATATGATATTGAATGATCTTGGGAGTCATGACACTACATTGAACTTTGCTTTATTGCCTAAAAAGAGAGTGACCTATAATGTTCTCAGGCTTCTTCAGCTTTAAGTTCATTGTCCCATAAGTGCTCCCTCAGGCTGTGGATGGGTATTTTTGTGATTTAAGGCACGGTCAGACAAAGTATATATACAAGTGTCTACAGCTTAATAGTCAAACGGACAGCAAAGGAAATCCAGACTAGTTTAGAAAGGTAGGGCAAGTAGTTTTGTGTTATTTAGTGATGGTGTGATTAGGGTTCTATATTAGTGACACCTCGAGCAAATGTTTTACTGTAACAGGCAAAAGATATAATCTAAAAAATGATTGTTTATGTAACAACCTCAGCAGCAACCACATTTCCCCTTGCATCTATTTGAATCACTCAGCTTTCAGCATCACCAGTATACTAATCACTGGCCTGATCATCTGTTATCATCTATACTTACAGTATTTCTCATTGGTTCATTCCTTAAGTGAGATGTTTTTTTTATGCTTGAATGATAAGGAGTCACTGTGTGGTTTAACAAACTAAAAACATTCCTTTGACACTGGTCGGAAGAATGGACTGAAAATGCGAGCTAAAACCTTGCCAAAAAAGCCTAGAGGAGCATTTCTTAAGATTGCATAAAAAATCTGTCTGTTTGCACGTTCAAGATCATTTATATATGTTTGAACTTTGTCTCTTCTGTGCGCTCAATATCATAAAGCTCCACTTGCACGAACTGCAGCAGCGTTAGAACTCTGTCACTATTCCAGGAAAACCAGAGACTAGAGTAGGGCCAACACCAGCCAATCAGAAACTGGAGGCGGGCAGATTAGGACTGTCTGTTTCCTGATTGGCTCTCCAGTCCTCCACTTCTAGTGTGAATTCACGGCTGGAAGCTGCATCATTGTGTGCGTTAGTTCCTATCGTTATTATTTTATGTTTGTCGGCATAAGGTAAATTTTATGTTTGTAATTAAGTATGCTTTGGCATTCTAGGATTTAATATAATTAGCCTACTTTTTTTTTTTTACATGGGCTATGAAATTGGCTGACAATGTAATTTCAAAAGATATATTATATATTGAAAGAAAACAATTAATTTTATATTGTTTTTTAAGGTAAAATCATTATTATTGTAAAATCATTATAAAATCATTATTATTTTTCAAAATTTCCTTATGCCTATGACTCAGTTAAGAACTAAATGCCATTACAATTGCATAAGATGAGTGAACACATAATGAATGTTAAAAAGCATGCTTGCTTAGGTTCAGCGTTGAGAGATTAACACTTAAACATTACTAAACTGTGGAGCTCCCTATGATAGAATCACTCTACGTTTTAGATTTTCATCATGTTAAGTAGTTAAGAACATTTTGGCAGCTGTTGTTTGCTGAGTAGTGTGACCCTAGGGTGTTTTGTGTGTTTGATTCTGACTCATATTGAATAGTTTATGGAACATTGGATACTGAAAGTGTTTGCCTACTTAAGAAACTGTTGTTTATTTAAATAAGGACCTGAAAACCATTAATCCTTCTTTGCCTCTTGGCAAACACTTGAGTAAACATTGCAGCCTCTGGATTTTCTTTGGCTGTTACGCACAGGTCCATTGAAGCATGAAGCTTAATATGTTAGATAAGAGCGCTTTAAAAAAAAATACTTAGATGGTGTAGGAGTATAGGTGACCACCTGTTTTTTGTAGAAATGTGCATGGAGATGTCTGGTTGCACTTTAGATTAAGATGCATTTAAATTCAGATTATGTACTGTAAAAGCTCAGGCAGTACAAAGTCATAGTATTTGTGCATTTTAGTGCTTAGTGCAGTTCTGATGAAAAATGACCATTAATTTTTGTTTATTCTAAGTGCTAAACTCTATCACTCTATTTTTGCTGCATTGCACCATTAAGTACACACCTCATGTATTTTAAAGATGTATCGTTTACCCACAACAAATGATGTATGTAAAAGATATGTAGCAATATGTGTATATGTAGATATGTAGTAAGCTAGATAAGTACAGTAGATACTGTAAGTAGATATGTAGATGAGATATGTACATCAGTGAGCCTTTCCTCTTATTTGTGAATAGTTATTATGTGCTAGACGAATACAAATAGAGATATGCACAATAAGTACCTGTTATTTATGTATGTTTTTTTTTATCTATCTATCTATCTATCTATCTATCTATCTATCTATCTATCTATCTATCTATCTATCCATCTATCTATCTATCTATCTATCTATCTTGGAAAACGGTTTTTAGGCCACCTGGTCCCCCCCACCCCCTAAATGGGGTTTAGTTTAAATGTGGGCTCAAGAGAGTGGTCAGATACAAAGACCACAGTCATTAGCACAAAACCACAACAGTCTTTAGTCACTGCCTTGTCAAGGTCATGGTGGTTTAAATGAGGCTACTAGTTTGTTTGTGGGGAAAACAGAATAAACTAAATTAGTCAGAAACTAGTGTGGTCAGGTACAAGGACAAATAATTACTGTGGGAACACACACACCTGCACACACACCTGTACACAAGCTGAGGCTGATTATGAATCCTTATGAGGTTGAGGATCTGTCAGAGACAAAATTCACAGAATATATTGGCACTGTTGGTATTTCTAACTCCAGCGTTTAGCTCGTTCTAGCAGCTTAGTGGTAGTGTTCATATGCAATACTACTACTACTACTACTACTACTACTACTACTAAAAAAAAGAGTACAGTGGAACCTCGGATTACGAGCATAATTCGTTCCGGACGCGGGCTGGTATTCCGAAACACTCGTAAACCAAATTTAATTTTCCCATAAGAAATAATGGAAACTTAAATTATTCGTTCTACAACCCAAAAAAATAAATACATAAAAATAATTCATACAAAATATAAAGTAAAAATAAAACAAATTAACCTGCACTTTACCT
>JAQQZT010000005.1:22412631-22430534 GCA_030068275.1 Clarias platycephalus
TGTGTGTGTGTGTGTGTGTGTGTGTGTGTGTGTGTGTGTGTGTGTGTGTGTGTGTGTGTGTACCCTGTGATGGATTGGTGTACCCTACCTTGTGCCCTAAGTATCCTGGGATAGGCTCCAGGCCCCCAGCGACGCTGAATACAGGATAAAGTGGTATAGACGATGAGTGAGTGATGCCTTAGGGTGTTACAGTGACTTGGTGGTTAGCACTGTTGCCTTGCACCTACAGGGTCCAGGTTCGTTTTGTTGGGTTTTCTCCGGATGCTCCATTTTCCTTCCACAGTCCATGGACATGCTAATAGGGATAGGCTTCAGGCCCCTCACGACCCTGTATACAAGATACAGTGGTATAGATGATGAGTGAATGATTGAGTGATTCTTTACTTACACAGTTCCTAGCTTTAAATTAACCTCAATTTCTCCATTAACTACAAAAAACACAACTTTGTTGGCTGCACTGCCTGTAAACTATTTCTACATGATGTCATTTGAACCGACTTCATATTTTCAAAGATTTTTATTCAATATTTCATTGCAGACCCCCTGATGTGACATGTTTTTTTCATAATACTAATCATATGTTCTCAATAGACCCACACTCACCATATAGTAGGTGACAAGATTGTGCATGAAAAAAGCAAAACCATTCACACACACATAAGTCCTGAAATAACTCACTATGGAAACTTTTTTTATGCCCCCGGTCTAGTACTGTGGAGAGAAGCTTAAACTGGATAAACAAAGAAATTTACTCCATGTGAATCGGACTGTGGTTCAGTTCACCCGCTGCTGTGTTTGTATTCCATGCTAGTGTAATTAGCTATATAAAAAAGTCCAAACAACCCAAACGCTTGGAGTCTTTAAATCAGATCCATCCCATAAAAAGAGAAGGGTTGTAGGGGTTGTGGGATGGTCAGGGCAGTTTTAGAGGGGTTTGTTGTTTGCATGAGTATTCTGAGTTTTAGCCAAGCTTTTGGAGTACAGCCAAGTGCACTCACTCGCTAATTGCTGTCAGGAAAATCACTCAACAGAGCCAGAGACTATTGTTTGTACAATACCATCTCAGCAATTCTCCAGGAAACCTATGCATGTTCTCCCAGTGTTTTCTCTGGGATCCCTCACAGAACTCATGGTTGGTGAACTGGATAAGACAAAGTGCTCATAGAATTAAATGTGTGTTTGTATGGTGATCATCCAGAGTGTGTCCAGTACTTGCATCTCCAGGGTTGTGGGTCATGTGTGCATGTTCTACCTGTGTTTGGTGGGTTTCTCCTGGACGCTCCAGTTGCCTCGAACAGTCCAAAGGCATGCAGATTAGACTACGTGCTGTTTCCAAATTGCCCATAGTGTGTGAATGCGTGGGTGAATGTTGACCGGAGTTCCCACCATGGTTGTAAAATGGGAATAAATACAATGGCCACCATTGGCTTCCACAGTCCGTAGTGGAACTATAGAGGTTTCTAGATGGATGTAAGATGAGTGAATGAATCAATTAGAGTCACAACAGCCTGGTCTGCAATAAAGGTTAATGCAGCTGTTTAGTTATGCTAAATTCCCAGAAAGTATTATATTGAGCAGTATATTTCTGGGTTTTATTGCCCTTTGAAGCTTAATGATTTGTGCTTTCTAAAGTGTCTTAGTGAGAGCTTTGAAGATATCAAAGGCTGGATATCTTTAATTAAATTAAATAAACCAGATGTTCACGATTCTCTTTGGACAATCCAAATCTACAGTACATCCAATGTAATATTCAACATAGGACAACTGTCAGAAAATGTTAAACACCATGTGAGGAATTTAGGATCACTGATTTGATCATGAAATCAGCGCTGTTGGCTGGTCCATGTCACAGCTATACACAGCTTTGTGCCTCTACAAGCCTTGTCTGAGGCTGTAAACCAGCTTAACTGCTGAATATCAAGTCACTTTTTCATCATTCGATGTGGATGACTTTATCTATTATATCTTTTGTGTTTATGCATGTTGCAATTATATACTGTATACCCTTCCTGACCAAAAACGCCACATACTCTAATACTGTATATTGTTTGATCACCTTTAGCTTTGATTACAGCATGCAAAATAGTGGTGGATTCTTATCTGAAAATGATTCCTCATGTTCCCAGAACAAACTCTTTCACAATTTGAGTCCTAGAAAATGCCCGGAAGAAGGAAGAAGAAATGTATTGATGGGAAACCCTGGTCTGTCAGTACATTTAGGTTATCAGGTTATCAGCTGACTTCATTTTATTGCCATCTAACGTTGTTAATCTTAGACCTGACTTATTAAAGTTACCCTGAATTATACTACTGCCTTCAATGGCCACTATGCATGATGGGTGCATCGCTTCATCTACTTCCCTTCTTACTCTGATGAACCATCGCTCTGGAATAGAAGCTGTCTGGACTCATCAGACAAGATGACCTGTTTTCTATTGCTCCAGACTTTTTTTCTAATTACCCTCACAAACAAATGCCCACACAGCTCTTTAATCCTTTTTTGTATATGTGTAAATATTTTCACTATGAAACATTTCACTATTAACACATCGAATTTTATGATGCAATGTCACCAAATATCTAAGTGATCTCTAATTAAAGTCATTCATGTTTTTTTTCTGAAGCTGATGTTAATGATTTAACGATATCCTTCCATGTTTAATAATGGTAAAATGGTTCTTAAGCCAATTTCAATAATTTTTAATGTCTCTTTTGCTTGACCCTTTTGAAACAGTGGCAAGGTACGTACATAACTTACAGCATTCAGTCAAATGTCCTAGTGGACAAAAGTAAATCCTAATGAGCATAGATTCAGATCCAATAAAAATTAATTGTTTTTTCGGGCAAACTCCATGTTAGGACCAACTTTTTTGTTTGCTTATTTGTTTGTTAGTTTTTTGTTGTTGCTTTTGTTTGTTTTTAAGTCAGTAGTGTGGCAATACAATGTTTTCATGTGCTTTTTTTATTCCATCAAACTCTGGAGCTGTGAGATGGCGATACTTTCCACTGTGCCACCATGGTGTTACTAACTACTGTATAACAAAGCATACTTAATTTACCACTGATGGCTCAGTGGTTAAGGTTTTGGCCTAAGGGTGTGAGTTCAATCCCAGCACTTTCAAGTGACCACTGTTGGGCCCTTGAAAGCATTGCCCTTGGCCCTCTGTGCCATATCATGGGTGACTCTGACCGCGGCTTCCTAACAAGCTGTGAAATGCAAAGTAAATAATTTGATTACACTGTACTTGTGTGTAAAAATAATGATTTTTTTTTTCTTTGTTCCTAATTTGAGGTCAATGTGATGATCTCATTGTTTGTAGTAATATGTACAGAAACTGCAGCCAGATCTGTTATTACCTGCAGAGAACACAAATGTTGTTATCAGAGACAAAATCAAGAACTATAATGCCTGGAAGAACAAGAATAAACGTAGAAATCCAAAGGATATCTGTAAACTCAGTGTTTACTATGTTCTGGTGACTGCTCCTCTTTGCTTGGCCCCTATTAACAATAATAAAAGGCAGTACAAGATGGAACAGATTTTGGATTTTCATGAACATGGTCCCGTGTTGCAATGCTACAAACTACCAGCTGTTGTGACTTGTGATTGGTGCTTATCCTCAGTCTGTCATTTCATAGATTACAGATAAAGGGTGAGCCTTCAGATGACAAACAGTCCACACCTTGCTTTCCCAGGTCACTGAGTGGATTTCCCTAGGCAGTACAGTTGTCTTTGTGATCAAGGCTAATAATTTTGCCAGGGTAATGATAAATAGAATTCATAGCTGTGATTTTTTTTTTCTTCTTATCTTATTTTTGGGATCTGTGTTCGCATTTTTGTTCTACATATTAAAAAACATATTAGCCATACTTTGTCAGCAAGGGAAGAGTTAATATATTGTAACTGGTAAAACGAAGGTATAAATTTGATGTCCCAACTATGTCTGTTGCTGTCACAGACATAGAATTAATCACTACCATAAATCACACAGAACACAGAATCTCTAAAGGGGATAGGTATTATTTAGTTTTATTACTGCTATTAGTTCTTGCAATAGTTACACGGTACTATGTTATTAGAAATAATTTGACAAGCAATTCTGTATTTAATCTAGCTTTTTTCACTTTGTGGTTTTGAAAATGATAAGTGCTAAGGGTAAAATACTTTTGTACTTTTGACTTGTGTCTACCAGGCCCAGTAAAACCTTTTCCCCAGACAGACCTTGTCGACTTTAACATGAAAAATACCAAATTCAAATGCACTTCACGGATAGCACAATCATAAATTATTTCGCTTATGGGACAGCAAAATGGACATTACTTACCGGATGCCTGTGTCAAAACCCACATTCAAAACCAGCAGTTTCAGCAATAAAACAGATATGATATTGTTACGTCATCTTAAACAACACTTTGGCTCCTTAGTAATTACTAATATACAGTATAAGTTTCTGTTTCATGGCTAACCCAAGCTACATGTATAGTGCTAACTAGCTTGAAACACAAGGCTAAATCCCAAATCCCTATCTAACTCCTTTTTTCTCCTTTTTGTAGGGATTCAACCCGTGAACAGTTAGATATTAATTAGGAAGCTTGAAATGTCAGTATTGTTTACCAGAATATAATTATGTACTCCATATTCCATAGCAACATCTCATTTGCAACAGCAGCACTGAATGAGATAATGCTATCGCTAGCACATGCCACCAAATCTAGGAGGAATAAAAAAATTTTGCACACGTACACATTTGCAGACATATGTGTGAGATAATCACGTTATGATAACAAATCTGGAAATTAATATCCTTATTACCTTCTTCATTCATTTTCACATGCTTGTTTCTCTTTTGAATAAGCTGAAAAATTCACCCTGACATACTAAATATGACTCTTCTATCTGTGTGACAAAGCATCAGGTAATCCAACAGGTAGTCAGTTAATCATCAGGTAATATTTCTATTATTATTATTATTAATTTTAGTAGTAGTAGTATTGAAATACACCTTAAACATAATTATAAACAAAATTACATAGCAGCCTAATGTTGGTCAGTGGTACTTCTGCCGTTCCCTTTTGTAACTGAAGACATGGTAGTCATGTGTCTGTAAAAGGTCAATGGGTTTAAATTAGTCTATTGTATTGGGGGAGGAGAGGAAAGAGAGTAAAAACACAGATTATCGCCCTGGGACATACAGCGGTCAGCTACTTCACCATGAACAGATTATTTTGTGAGAACTAAATACAGGTGGAATCACATTCAGTAACCCACCGATTGTTCAGTACTAGCAAACAGCCTTCACTTTTTGATCATAAAAGCCCATAAGTTCAGTTCGGTAAAATAATGGGTAAAATGCGCTAAGGTAAAAATAATGTAACTGAAAGACCATTCATAGTTACTATGTAAAGCTTATACCTCCCTGTGATTGACAAAACAGTGCTAAGGAAATGAATAATCATCCAGTATATAATTGTAAACATTTCTCAACTTTATTGGGCTGCTGTCTGCCATTTGGCTTTGTTGAAGCATATAACTGTGTTGGGCCTAAAACAGAACCTTGATGAACATCAAACTTTACCTTAATATGCATAAACAATTTTCGTTACCACTATAAAATAACAAGGATCAGTCAACTAAAAACTGAGCAAGGAGAGGACTATTCCCCTTAATTCCAACTACATTTTCTAGTCTATCAAGGAGTTGTGTCAAAAGCTGCAGTAAGGTCATTCCACACATGCAAGGATACACAACCCTGATCACCACTTAACCTAACTAGCACTGTCTCTGTGCTATGACAAGGCCTAAATTCTGACTTACATTCATGAATGTAATGTGAATTTAATTTTTGTGTAGGTATGAGCATAACAGCTGTGATACAACTAAATAATAGTTTTATATTGGCTTATAGATCCTTAGCTGACAGGGATTGAGGTTAGGCATTATAAATTATAGTTTACATTTAGGCTCAAGGGCCCAACAGGTACAACTTGGTGGTTGTGGGATTTGAACCTGGTGCCTTCCGAACGATAGTCAAATGCCTTAACTACTGAGCTACCCCCTGATACCTTTAAAGAAAAAAAAAAGAAAAAAAGAAAAGCCAGTGTAAAATAGTAAAATTTAAATAAATAGTTCCATAACACAATGATGTGACATAAAGTACCTGACACAATATGCTGATATCTGGATGAGGACAATTAGAGTTTGTTTACTAACATGAACATAATATGATTAACACACGCTTAAAAGCTTGGGCTTTCAACATCTTATGGAGGATAAATCATAGTGAGTTATACACTTCAGCTTTCTTATCACAATAATCTTGTTGTGCTCCCTGTGTTTCGTCTCCTCCTTTCGGAGCGGATTAGAACGAGGCAAACAGCAAAGCTGCTAACATGACACAACAGGGCAATAAAACAATAATTAAGGTGTAACTGAAACTGACTCACTCTCTAGTCATCAGAGCTGTAAATCAAACAGTCAGAGACTTTGCATGTACAAAATAATCTGATAACCACAAAATATCCTTCAGGCCACACTTGTTTTTGACTTTGGTCGGAAGGTTTGAATTGTATGTGTGTATTCTAAACCGTTTTAGCGAGAGTATTAGTGTGTGTCAATGCATGGGAACTTTACATGAGGAAAGAAACAGATGTAAAGATGCTATTGTTTTTATCTTGATTGGTAGTTTGATACTTGGTATAACCAAGACATTTTCCACAAAATTCTTCAAAGGACTTTGTTGACTGTTCATGTGATTGAAACCATCAGAATATAATAAGGTATTGGAGTAACACACCATCGCTCAGGGGGGCAAAACTAAGGGAAAGTTCCCTTTCATTCATGTAAAACTAGAAGAAATGTGTACAAAATGGCTGTAATTCCTAAACAGGTAATGCAATGTTTTTTGTTAAACCCCTCGCATTAAACCTGAAAGTCTACACTTCAATCATATCTTGACTATTTTATTTCAAATAATTTGTTCCAAAAAATGACAGTGTTCAAATAATTATGGACCTGTGTGTGTAGGTGGCACGGTGGCACCGTCGCCTTACATCGCCAGGTTCCGGGTTCGACGTCTGCCTCGGGTCTGTGTGCGTGGAGTTTCCATGTTCTCCCTGTGCTTGGTGGGTTTTCTCTGGTTACTCCGGTTTCCTCCTCCAGTCCAAAGACATGCAGATCAGACTAACTGGTGTTCCCAAATTGCCATGTGTGTGTTAGTATGTGTATCACACCTGCAATGGATTGGCACCCTATCAAGGGTGTACCCCACCTTGTGCCTCCTGGGATAGGCTACAGGCCCCCGCAACCCTGTATACAGTATAAAGCGGTATAGATGATAAGTGAGTGAGTGAGTGAGTGTGTGCTTATGTATGTAGTATGTGTGTCTGTCAAAAATAAATTTGACGTTACACTTACACTCAGCTTAACTTGAATCATAGGGTACATGCACATATGAGCGGCATTCAAGTCAAAGAACTCTAACACTTGAAACCATCTGTAGAGCATTTGGACCGCAGAGCTGAGCACTACTCTATTGATTACTACACTATTATTTTTATTGTCTGTATTTATGGAGTCACCATACAAGTTGTAATATGTACTTGCTTTAGTGTAATAATATTTCCAAAACAATCAGCCGCCGGTACGATCATTTCAATTACACTCTGTTTTGAACAGAAAGTTAAGCAGAGCTTACAATGTGCAGTGAAATGCCCTTGCTCTTGTCAACACTGGGAATTTCAGTAAGAGCTAACAGACCGTTAAATGGTCATAGACAACAGCATTCACTATTAGCCTCAGGACAGACATATTACTGGTTACAGGAACATCTGGGGTCTTTAAGCCTACAGGATTTATCACCTTGTTAGTGAGCAACTTGTAAGGCCGCATCCTGAAAGCTTCAAGACCAACATTAAATTACATTTCTTGTTCCGCTTGACCTATTTTGTACAACAAAGGTCTAAAATCAGTCATAGTAATAATACAATTTGACAATTCAATATCTTATTCTTAGTTGTAGAAAGAGATTATGTTAGAGGTCATATAAACAGCACACTAAAGATAGTTTTGGTTTAGAACCAATTATTGTGTATTTCACCACAGGTACATCATTTTTCTATTGTTAGTTATAGCTTTCCACAAAATAACTAGATAGTGAAAGTCACAGGCCTAAATAGTATATCCCTGAACAACATTCTTAAAGCAAAATTAAAGAAATATTAATGATGGGAGTGAGGAACAACATTTTTTTAAGACTGATGGGAGGTTGCACTGTATCTGCAAAGTACTACAAGCTAGAACTTAAGTTAGCAAGTGATCCAATAATCACAACACATATTAATTACAGTACCAGTCAAAAGTATGGACACACCTTCTAATTCAATGCTTTTTTAGTGAATTATTTTTTTACTATTCTAGAACAATGCTGGACATTTCAAATCGATGAAATGACACATATGGCATTAGGTAATTAAGTAACAACAACAACATTCAATTGTTATTTTAATACATGAAGGTTAGTTGTTTATCATCAAACTGGCTCTCATGAAGACAATCCCAGGAAAGCAAGACCAAAACGTAGCTCTGCTGCAGATGAGAGTTACCAACCTCAAAACTCACCAATTAACAGCACCACAGATTAGTGCCGTTATGAAGACATTACAAAGGACAAATGTGTGTAGCAGACACATCTCAATATCAACTGTTTAAAGGAGATTATTGTATATTTTGGTTGAATTCAGCATTGTTTTGTAGTGTAGAAATAATAAAAATCAGGAAAAATCAGTTCATTAGAAGGTGTGTCCAAACTTTTGACTCATGGTACCATTATTACCATGAGTCCATGATTACGGCTCTGGGTAAATGATCAGAAAGGCAGTGGTTCAAGCCCCAGCGCCACCAAGATGACACTGCTGGGCCCTTAACACTGTTTGCTCCAGGGGCGCGGTATCATCAGCATCCAAATAATCTGTGATATGAGAAGAAACAGTGTTACTGTGATGCACTGTATATGTGACAAATAATGGCTTCTTCTGATGACCTACAGTCATGTGTAAAAGTTAGTGGACTTAATGTTCTGCACCATCTTTGGTAAAAAAGCAAACAGCATTTTAGCGAAAACACCTCATACCCACTGTCATGCACAGTCATTAGGGCTTGTTTTTGCAGCCTGAGCATCTTTTTTTTTTTTTTTTAAAGAACTTTATTAATCCCAGAGGGAAATTGCCCAATTTTCGCATATCCCAATTAGGAAACTGGGGTCAGAGCGCAGGGTCAGCCAGCTTACAGAGCAGCACCCCTGGAGCAGATAGGGGTAAGGCTCAACAGTGGCAACTTGGCGATGCTGGGGTTTGAACCCCCGACCTTTCGATCAGTAACCCAGTAACCCACAGCCTTAACCGACTGAGCCACCACTGCCCCCATCTTGCAGTCATTGGGTCAAACATGATCTCCTCTGTATACCAGCGTATTCTAGTGGCAAATGGGTTAAATTTAAGTCATGCAACTGGACGATAATCTGAAGCACACAAGTAAATTTACATTAGAATGGCTGAACAATAAAAGAACCACGGTTTTGGAATGGCCTAATCAAAGTCCAGACCTCAACTCAATTGAAATGCTGTGACGGAACCTTAACAGAACTGTGCATAAGCGAATGCCCAAAAACCTCAATGAACTGAAGCAATATTGTAAAAAAAAAAAAAAAAAAAGGGGGGGGGGCTAAATAAAGTGAGAGACTGATAAACTAATACAGGAAATAATTGTTGCTGCTAAGGGTGGATCTACAAGTGATTAAATCATGGGGGAACTTACTGTAGTATTGCCCACTTTTTCTTCTTCTTTTGACTTCACTTTTGTTGAATATGTTTGTTTGCACGGTGGAAAAAAAAAAGTTCTGATGAGCTCAGATAAGATGCCTTTAATGGTTTTTACACAAAAAACGTATTAAATAAAAAAGAAGAGGCACTAACTTTTACTGTGGGTTTAAACAGATTTGCATTATGTTTATAGTGTTTTTTCTAATGATTACTAAAGGTTTTAATTAGCCCTTGTTTTAACAAAGCGTAGAACAAAACCACACCATCATTCAGTGACTCTTTGTTTTGTTTGCTCTATGAAAGCAATCTTGTCACATGACTTCTCTAGATACACTACATGCCTCCATTCCCAGGTGGAAGCAGTAGTAATGTTCATTGAGGTGAAAGATGAGGCAAGCAGAGGTGCATGCTGGGAGGGGGAAATGTGTTCCACAGCTGTCAAGGCCTGCAGCAGTATTGCGCAAAATCTACAACTTTGTTGATTGCCTTTGGGACTTGGCTAGAGTACTGTATGCCAACTACTCAGGAGATTGTTTGAAAGGAGTTGGCTGCAGTCCAAGCCTGGAATAAATCAACACAGTCAGCGTGGAACAACAGCTATCTGATGGGTGGAGGCGGGGAGCGAGGGTAGAAAAGAGATAGAAGGTGCAGTTGAGAAACAATGGGCTGCCCAGGAAAGACAGATGGGATGACACAGCAACAGCTAGTTCGGAACCTAATGTTAAAACAAACAAAAATAAATAAAGCAGAAATGAATCTTCAGTACTAACTAAACTTCACCCTAATCACCATTTGTCGTCTTGACCTAAAAGTGCTTTCTTATGAAATCAAACCTAGTAATTTGATGATTCCAGCAGCTTCAGCACTTGGGCACCTACACTGTATGTAGCTGGCAGGCATTACCTTCCTCTCTCGTCTTGCATCGTCACTCTTACTCACAGTGAGTGAGCAGACGGAGGGTCAGCAAGTACACTTTTCTCATTACTGTTTACCACATGCTGAGTGAACCTGGTGAGGACGTTACTTTTGTTATGCTTACATAAAAAAAATGAAAAGGGAAAAAAAAAAAAAAAAAAGTAGTAAAAGGGAGGGGACGTGTTGTGGTGCAATGAGACAGATAATCTTCAATTAGAGCCTTGCTTTCTATGATAGTCTGCCTTCTGACAAAGACACTGTTAAAATCTGTTAAGCCACATCAAATGAAAAATAAGTGGTTTGTTTCACAGAGAACAGAAGTGATATTGCACTAATTCTAAATCTGCACGATTGTATTCCGACCCTATAAAGCGAGAGATCTTGCATGCACAATAGTTCACTGCAGCGAGAAGGGAAAAACAGAGTTCACTAAGTTTGTAATGGCGTGCTTGGTGAAATTCAGGTCCCTCCCTTTGACCGCAGGAGTGGGTTTATGTGTGTGTGTGTGTGTGTGTGTGTGTGTGTGTGTCTGTCACAGCTGTGAGACTGGGAGAGACTGCTTAGTTTAACACAACAAAAGGCTTGTGCCTGCTAAATAAATCTAGATAGATGTGTAGATTTATAGTTATTAGAAAAAAGCACAAGTAGTTACATTACTTTAATGTATTAATGATAGACAGCAACATCACCATTGTGCTATAATATGGAATACATGTTACACCTTTTTTGTTTGTTTGTTTTGGCTTTCCTTTCCCTTTCAATAAAATGATCTCTAATCATTACCGAGGTCATGAAAACAAATAAATGACTCAGCATTACTCATGGTCCGAGAAAGAGGATTGTTATAACAGTAATCAAGTACTGCGATTCAGTTCCAGAACAAGTATAGCACCAAGATTTACAGCCATTTCCCCCCCCCGTTGCTTAAAAGGTATAATATTTTGCTGAGTTGATTACACTCTTTCTCTTAGTCACTGTAGTTTCTCTGTGTGTTTTGAGTGTTGTACTGTAATTCTCATGATCATCTCCCTCACACTCTCACAGATTCAACATCAAAAGTCATAATGTGGGCTAATGTGGTTACCAATATAGTAATATACAGTAAGTCTATTTGACCTAAAAGCTATCAACAAAACTTGGACACAAACTGTGCGGACCTCTGACCATCACGCTCATGTGGGCTTTTTAAACAAACAATTACAGATTTACTCCCCCTTTGCTGTTATAAAAACCTCTTCTCTTTTCTTCTGGCAAGAATTACTGCTGCATTATGAAGAATGGGTGTAGGGATTTGCTCATTCAGCCACAACAGCATTAGTACGGTCAGGCCCTAATGCAGGGTGATGAGGCCTCTTGAGTTTTACAAGTGCAAACTACGGCATCTCAACAAGACAAATATTTGCTGGTATGGTTTACCAAACCTTCACTTTTAGTAACCTTTTTATCCTGGTCAGTATTGCAGTTGGACTCCATGGACACACATCATCATGATCACCCAAGCTACAGTTTGTAAATGTGGAATATTTGTGTATTATACCTCATTACTTTAAATTAAAGCTATAATGCAAATTGTTATCTTTACTAATGAATGACAAGTCAGAGGATGAATAGCGGCGTAGCTGTTTAGAACTGTTTAGAACATAGACCAGCTTAAACTTTGATTGCAGTGTGTAATGTCTATGTGAAAATGATGCTGAGCCAAAACCTGACCAACTGAATCAACCCAGATCATAACACTGCCTCCAAGCGATTGTACTTTGGGCACTATGCATTATGGGTGCATCGCTTCATGCACTTTTCTTTTTACCCTAACACACCTACGGTATATACACCCAGCTGTTTAGTCCCAAGAATTACTGCTACATTGTGGAATTATATTGTGTTGAAATGATCTTAGTTTCACTATTAGACATAGCTGTAATTTCTACTGTTTTGTTTTTTATGATTCCCCAAGCTTTTAAAAGATGACAGTTTTTTTCCCCCCACCACATCTTTCCAGGTTTTAATAATGTGTTATAGTGTCCCATACCCTAGTTCCAGTAACATTAATGCTCCTTAGTTGTTTTCTTTGCTTGATGCAGCGAAATAATTTAAGCCTTCTTAAACCGAAAACTTTTTGGACAGGCAGCGCATATTTATACAGTTACAACAGGAACTAACGTGCCTTGTGGACTTTCCACAAAATTACATATAACTGTCATTGGTAAGTGCACTTACTATGTGCATTAAAAATAAAAACTACTAAAAACAAAGAAAAATACTATAAAGGTCTAAATGGTATTATGAAAGGAATAAAACACTAGGTGATACTGTAAATAATCTAATTTTAGGGTGGTAACAGTAACAGTGCTTTGCTTCGGGCCATATAACACCACCCTGTCATTTATTTTGCCATAACAACACACCCAGAAAAACGTAATTGCATGACTATGAGTGTTTTATCAAAAACACACAATGCATCAAAATTTCACTATGCAGCTCTGCAGGGCACTGTCTGGTTAACCACATTGCATCTTCCCTATGCTACTTAAATCAAGCAATATCACATGAGAGGGAGTGCTGTTTTGGCGAAAGAAGCTTTGTATCTCGCTTTAGGTGTAAATAAAACCAAAAATTCCGAACAACTTAGAAGCAATTATTAAAGAGAGAAAGTGTTATTTAAGATGACATAAAAATATCAGATGTATTTTCTTGTTAAAAGTGCTTCTGTTATTGGTCCTGAACGTAGGTTCTGGCTGCTGCACTCTCCTCAGCACTGTGGACCATACTGGCCTACAGTACTTTCACCATCAGAACACTTCTAATGTGGAGTGATACATGTTTTTAAACTTCCCAGTACTGTTACTGTCTATTATCACCATTCATCCAACCAGATTGCTCTGTCATACATACACACTTTTGTGTATTATGTACATAATAAATACATAAATGTTTTTATTTTTATTTACATTTTAGGGCCTCTTCCATTTGTACTCAACTGTGCAATGAAAACAGCTTCCAAACCTGCTTTTCTTCTGGTGGTGTGCTTAATTACCACTCTAAGCTGCACAGAAATAGCACTGCAAAAAATGACCGAGCATGACAGTCATAAAAACTGACAAAACTGATTGTGCACTAAAGGTTGGAAATTAAAGGTTTAATTTGTGGCTGTGTTGGCCTTGTGTTGAGATTATCAAGACACAAACGTCACAAGGCTTTAATCTAGAATCTAAGTCAAGTGGCAAAGTTCAATTTTAAAATGATCCATGAGGTCAACATGCAAGTCAGGTGCAACTAGACTCCCTAAGTCTGGAGCCGCTAACATCCCAAAACTAAATCCCATCTCTTCTTTAAATTCTACAGTACAGATATACATTCACTGCAGTTTCAGGAGGTACCCCTTTCCACTGGGTTGGACCCTCATTTGCTTTCAGAACCATCTTAATTCTTCATGGCATAGATTCAACAAAGTGCTGAAAACCTTGCTTAGAGACTTTGGTCTACTGTATATCGACATCACAGTTGCTGCAGATTCAGATTCAGCTGCATTTCTATGATGCGACTCTTCTTCCATCACATTCCAAAGGTGCCCTATTGGATTGAGATCTGATGACTGTGGAGGCCATTTGAGTACAGCGGCTCATTGTCATGTTCTATTACCAGTCTGAGATGATTTAAGCTTTGTGACATGGCACACTATCCTGATGTCCCAATAGATCAGCACAGAAATACTCAGTCTAGCGCCAACAACGACGTCATGTTCTTTCCCATTGTTATGCTTCGTTTAACCTTCAGCAGATCATCTGGACCTGGTCTATATGCCTAAATGCACTGAGTTGCTGGCATATGATTGGCTGATTAGATATTTGTGTTAACAAGCAGTTGAATAGGTAATACTTAATGAAGTGGCTGGTGAGTGTAAATCATACATTTCCTATTGGTAGAAATCACTTGGACCTCCCTCGGGAAGTTTTTGGGAAAAACCCAAAAATGGATGACTCATCCGGGAAGTCACTTTAGAATGCAGACAAACTGGTCAAAAATCCTATTCATGGAAGATTTGCTTACTGCTAACCAAGAGGAATATTCTGTACGGTCTCACATATCCCCAAAAAATAAGTAAATAAATAAATGTAAAAAAAAAAAAATTATGACCCATAATGGATAATTTTCTTTCCACTCATGAGTCAAATGTGGACCATTTGGGAGACAAGGCTCTTATTACAGTGGACTATCACAGAAAGCTATAACAGCAATCCAGCGTAAGACCATCACACCAGCAAGCAAACATGGTGGTGGTGTTATGGTACTGTATGGAATGCTGTGCTGATTCACTATGCATTCTGCTCTCCACGCATTTGGGTTATGCAGCACTTGATTATAATGATCATACGATTTTGCTGATTTTGCTGCATAACCAAGTTGTGCTTGAGCCTTAGACTAAGGATAGACTTTCACAAAAATTTGGATAGTGTAAAAAGAAGAAATTATTAGGTCGGTACTTTTTGTCAGCTGTAAATGATTTGGTAAACATGTTTTTAATATAATTACCTTGCATACTGAGTCACATTAAATAAAATATCAATGCAAATAAAGATGTATATAAATAAAATAAAATGAATTAAAAGTTATATTAGTAAACCTGTAATTTTTTCATTGTTTTCCGGTGTTTGCAGAGCATATTAATACAAACAAACAAACAAACAAACAAAAATTCAGTTTAGATCATAACCACCTCTTCTTCTTCTTCTTCTTCTTAAATGCAAAAACAGAAATATTTTGACCATGACAGTATACTACTCCCAAGTCATAAAGGGAAGTCACCCAAGAATGTGTGAAAATCTCTCTTTTTCTCTCTGCGCTTAATAAAAGTAGTTACCGCTTTGTGATCATTTCTTCTTTTGCTTTGTTACAACATAAATTTTAGTTTGGTTGATATTTTTTCTCCTCCTTTTGAAGTTACTCTACAAAAACAAAACTAATTAAATGATGATCAAGGTTATATTTACAGTAAGTAAGCAAATTGTTATGAGGTTATTGGATAATTACTGCAGTGTTTAATATGGTTGAGCTGGCAACAAGATATTTAACCCTAACTGAAAAAAGGGAAGACAATCAATGCACTCATTCGGTTGGTATGTGTACAAATGGCAAATCTCTTGTATCTTGAACTGGGGCAGAAATCAGCTTCTCATTTCTTAAACGTAGTCAGAAGACTGTTTTATTCATCTGCATTTACTCAGTGCATTGTTTAACATCCAAGTAAAAGATATAATACATATCATAATAATACACATAAAATGTCCGGAAAAAAAAGAAAAAGAATGAATCACTGATATGGAAAAGGATAACCCCCTCCTAAAAATGACTCGTAAAGTCAATCAGGTGAAGCTAATTACCTTCTCAATGGTACACGAAGCTAAATTATATCTTTCCCTTGGATATTGAGTAAATATAGCTTGTTTGAGATGCATGAGGCTTCCAGATAAGGTCAAGATTCACAGTTAGAAAGAAACTGGTCAAAAATGTTATATACTATATTGGAGACTTTCAGGATGAAAACCACTGCTACTAAAATGTAATGTAATGTAAATGTTTTAAAATAATTTAGAGTATATCTAAAAAAGTTATTTAATATGGATTTAATATTATTTAATAATTATAATATGGAGTTCGGGAGTGATAGGTGCATTAAGGAAAGAAGAGAGTCAGATGAAGTGATGCAAGTTATAATCTGGGGTTGTATGTGCCCAAAAAAACTATTTACATTTAGACACATGCCCTTATCCTGAGCAACTTACATTTTTATTCATTTGAACAGTTGAGGGTTAAGGGGCTTGCTCAAGGGCCTCAGTGGTAACTTGGTGGTCAAGGGTGGTCAACCTGGGACCTTCCAAACCATAGTCCAATGCCTTAACCACAGAGCTACCCCTGACATGAAATTATGCCAGCTGACTACATGAATATGCTGAATGATCATGTTTTTCCCAGCAATTATTTTTTTCCCCCCTGATGGCACAGATATATTCTACGATGACAATGCAAGGATTCATTGAGCTCAAATTGTGAAAGAGTGGTACAGGGAGCATGAGACATCTTTTTCATCCATGGATTGGCTACCACAGCTTCCAGACCCTAACCCCATTGAGAATCTTTGGATGTGCTTTACACAGAGGTCTGACATCCCCCATCATCAATACAAGATGTTGGAGAAAAATGAATGCTACTCTGGATGAACCAATAGTCGGATTTGGCTGAAGAAACCGACAGCAGTGTATGGGTAAGGGAGCCAATTGCCGTCTTTGGCTAAATGTACAACAGCAGTGTTTGGATATAGACACCAGTGGTAAAGTTTGGATAAATAAATTAACAACAGTGTTCATGTCATGACCTTGAATAATCTTATCGAAAGGATATCATGGCCGGAATCAAAGCAAAAGGTGGTCCAATGAGATTGTAGAGTATAAGTAATAGACAATGTTTTGTTTTTGGCCTGGCAGTGTATTACACAATAAAATCACCATCAGTTTACACATACACAAAGAGGTGGTGAATTCCTGTTGCAAGAATGTATATCTGTGACTGCAGCTCTATCTATACACATTGCATTATATGTATGCTACCACATTGGGTTGTAGTCACAGGCACTGTACTGTACAGTAATGATTACACAGTTGATTAAATAAAACCTAGAAAAATAAGTTTGCTTCCCAAAACTGGATTGATGGTCAATGTGGTGGCACTAAAGGTCTGCATCACAGAAAGATTATTCAGATGAGATGTAGCATGTTCTGTACTACTCCTATGAACAAACTACAGATGTGAAAGTCAATCACATGCAGTGTCCCAAACCATAATAGAGCATTACAGCTTATAAGTAGGTGGCATACTTATGCATTTAAATACGGAGGCGCAATGTGGTTTGTAACATGGGGATCTGGTTTGACATAGTCTTTCTTATGGAGCATGGGGCTTTGGTAGTCGGGTATGGGAACCTGGCTGCTGAGCTCAAGTCTCACAAGGTAACCCTGTTTTTCCAAAGGTCAACAGTGTTTCTCACCACACACATAGGTAATACTTTGTCACTGTGCCAATGTACAGTATATTGGCAAACAGCCAAGTACAAACCGGATTCCAAAAAAGTTGGGACACTAAACAAATTGTGAATAAAAACTGAATGCAATGATGTGGAG
>JAQQZT010000005.1:22439879-22458935 GCA_030068275.1 Clarias platycephalus
GATAGATAGATAGATAGATAGATAGATAGATAGATAGATAGATAGATAGATAGATAGATAGATAGATAGAGTATTTAATTGATCCTTGAAGGAAATTGCGTTGTCATTAGGGACCACTGCAGACATGATAGTTCAGATATTAAATATGGCATTTTCTTCTGAACAATAACTTTCAGGTAGTGTCTGAATTAGTGGTTTAGGGTAAACAGATAGCATGAGTTTGTTTTTTTAACCGTCTTAAATTAAAATAAGCAAAACGCTTAGTGCCTATAAGTCAATCACAACCCTGCTTTCTGTAACATGATCAATAACTACCATGAACTACTGTATTTAGATGTTTAGAGAAGTCAAGTACTGCAGTCATCCCAGCATTAAGGGATATCGGAGATACATTCTGTGAAATAAGACATTATGCAATTTGAATTTGGATAACATCATCATGTTATAATCACTGTGGTAGAGATTTTAGTTCAACTTTCTGTTTCACTTTCAAATGGGTACTTCTCTTTTTCCCTCTTGCTCCTTTCACTAGCCTTTTTTTCTTTCTTTTTTTTTTTGTGCATTTGGGAGCCATGACACTTACTTATTTTTTATTTAAAATTAAGTAGAAATATACAGTAGTGTTAGAGCACTCTAAAGAAACATACTTTTTGTAGAGGAGACATGGGATGCACACACTGTCTGGGGGAAACTGTTGGGGTCGCTGAGTCTCCTCTTGTTTACTACTTTTGTTCTGAAGTGGGATTAAAACCTTATGGGACCACAAGCTTACTTGTGTACACTCACTCAATACACAAACAGATGTTAAATGGTGCAAACCTGTAATATGATAAGGTTCTGTAGTCCACTACCGAAGGAAACTGAAACTGGAAGCTGAGAAAGCGGATGCTGCTGTAGACTACTGTACAAACACAATTACAGGCTGATTTATCCAGGAAGGTGGAGTTATAGCTTTTTGAGAAAAAAAAAAATCACACAAAATTCACATTTATATTACCAAAACAATACAGCTTATCGCCCGAAGTCCCCAAAAATAAGCTCCAGGCTTCCTACAACTTTGTACAGGATAAGTGGCATAGAATAAGAATGATTGAATAAATGAATTTGGCTTATTATTTTGGAATTTGTAACTTGAATTTGAAACATTTATAAAATATTTTCTACCAGTCGCAATATTTCTTGCTCCGTTTGAACTTTTTTTTCTCACTCACTCATCATTTATCGTCTATACCACTTTATCCTGTATACAGGGTCGTGAGGGCCTGGAGCATGTCCCAGGAGACTTAGGTCACGAGGCGGGGTACATCCTGGATGGTGGTGCCAATCCACTGCATTCTGCTGTCAAACTACTTAAAAGACACAACCTTGTCACTATGTCAGATGTGAAAATGCTTTCTCAGAAAACTCAGTGTTTTTGAAAGTGTTCTTTGAAAGTGGAGATTGACCTTTTAAGGTTAATTATATGTTCAAGCTCTTCAAAGTAGTAATTATGCAGTAACCTCACATGCTAGAACCACTTCAGCTACTGCTGTTGGGTGTACATTGTGGTATTGTCAGTGTGGGAGGTGTCTGTTTTCCATTGCCAGTGTGCAGTTAAGTCACTCTTACTGACTGACACTCTATTTACCCATTATCACCCCATAATGTTCCTGCACTAAGAATGTACTGCTACATGAAAATGTTTGCAAAGAGAAAAAAAGAAAATGTTTTTTTTTTTATACCATACTTGATATTCACTAACAGGGTGCTCAGCTATTGTCATTACCAGACCACTTGCCAATCATTATATATATTTTTTTGACATATTTGATATAACTCTGATAGATGTCACTGTCTTTTTCAAATCAGGTCCAGAGACTTAAGCCCCATTTTTAGAGCCAAGAGCCAAGGCAGAATCTTGGGCCATCATTGTCATTCCTATAAGTTGGGATGGGGCGAGTCAAGATCTGTGTGAAAGGGGAGAACCCCCATCATTGAATGACTTAAAAAACACGTGAGGAAGAGCAAAGTCTGTGTGACAGGGGCTTTAGAAGGTCATTGCATAACTGTTGATTTATATTTTTAAATTGTTGCCTTGCTGCAGCTATACAGCTATGTACAATTTATAAATTCAGTGTTTTTGGAGGCTATTTTAAAATAGACGTACAGTTTATTCTTTTACCCAGAAACCACTGGAAATGCAAACATTTACAGTCAAACAATTGAAGATTAAAAAATTGGAAATTGATGCTAAACTTTGCAACTACCCACCTATTATGAAAAAGAACACTGAAAATGCATCCTCGCCTTGAAATTTCAACTCATGTGTGTCCATGGAAACTTCTCTTTTGATTATACATTTACAGCACATGGAAAACACCCTTATCAAGAGCAACTTACATTCATCTCATTACACATTGGAGTAGTTGAGGGTTAAGGGCTTTGCTCGAAGGCCCAACAGTGGTAACTTGTTGGTGCTAGGGTTTGAACCTGGACCTCTGCTCAGTAGTCCAATACCTTAACCACTGAGCTATGCGTGCAGGCTTTGGGTCATTTAATATACAGATATAGTACAGAGTTAAACAGAACTAACACTACTGGCGACTGTCACTTTTTAACTGCTGGCTGAAAGTTTGAAGGTCACAACAGTAGAACTGTACCATCAGTCACTCAGGCCTGTGATATTTAAAGTCCTGTAGCTCATTATAAATTTTACATGCTCTGACTAGAGCACAGGAAAGTAACCCTTTTCATGCCGTCATTTGGTGTGGTTCCAAAAGTGCTGAGGCGGGAAAAGACATTATTACTTGTAAAATTACTTGTAAAGTTATACATGACGACTTACAAGGCACTAGGACTGCAAGTATAAGCATTCTCTCTATAAATAATAATCATTCTAATCAATATGACAACATTCTGCAATAATGTCTCCAGAACCCTGGAAACAGAAAGCAAAGGGTTAACCAGGGCAATCTGTTGATTGGCTTTCCAGACATAAACAAGAGCCTTACTTGCCGGTGACCCTCAATCCTGACCCCAGTGATAAAGAGTGGGCCTAATGGGTGTCTCTTTCAAACAGCAAGAAGCCCAGGAACAGAGGGTCTATTGTTTGTGAGCCAGAGGCTGCCAAGTCTCTCGTGTCTCTGAGAAAAAGTGCTGAGCCAAGCAAGGTTGTAGAGTTGGGACTGGCTCTGAGTTCCAGCTCTAACCCCTCCTCCCCCTCGCCTTGATTCAGCTGGAGCACCACAACAGCATTGCCCCGGGGATTCAACCGTGATCATCATCTCTGCTTTTATTGCTTGACTTGGTTGCGAGTATGCTCTCATTTCCAAATGTTCTTTCTATGCTTCCAGCTGGTGTGCTTCAGTTTATGTGCAACACTCACATTGCAGGCTACAAGGGTTTACTTTTCTTTACCCTAATTTCTCTCTCTTGTTGTCCGTGCTCTGGGCATGATACTGTTAGACTTGCCTGCACATGTCTGCAAAAATACCTATTAAATATGATTATGAGCACTACCTCATATGATCATCAGTATGAAAATTATTCGGTATGAAAATTACCCAGACGTCCTGAATTTACATTTCAACCCTTTTTCATGTTAGCATGAGCCTCCTTAAACTTTTACTAAAACATCATGCAAAGTTAAAATGATTTTTTTTTTTTTTTTTTTCAACATGGGAAAATAAAGTTTGATAAATGTCTCTTAAAAACAGTCCCAGTTACTTAAGCTGGATCACTTACACGTGAGACAAAAAGTGTTTCACAACAGGACTCACTTTGTGATTTCAAATAAATCTTTTCGATTGTATGTGATCTAGGTGCTGGTCATATTGACTATTTTAAATCAGGGAGATAGCCCGACGCAGTGAAGATAAATCCTAGCCATACACCAGAAATGGCAGACGGGGGAAGGGAGCCTGTGGAAACATCTGAAAGTAATTTCTGCTCTTGTAAATATTCGAAAAAGTCAAGTTTACTGTCATACAACACAGGGCTTTGTGTATGTAGCTTGAACCGGGTGTACGTCTAATGCTTCAGGCTAAAGAAGTTCTCAGCCTAAAAGTGGCAAGACGAGTCAGTCAGGAAACATGGAGGAGCGAAAGAGTAGCTGACAGCAGGAATAAAATGCCTGCTGTGCACACATTTTTCTTTATGTGATAGATTATGGATGTGCCACAGTACACAATGGGAAATATAAATTATGGCTTTCAAAAAAAGTAACATCGCTGAAACCCTAGAAGAGATCTAGCTTTATTTTCAGACATGCTTGAACATGTGCCATACACATACTTGATCAGGCTTTGGCTGTCATTTGTGTGTTGCATATGCCTTGTTAAAGTTCCTGACACTCAACCAAACCATTACAGTCACTGTGGGAAATTACCATAATATTTGAGGTATAACTATATAGAGGATTTTGATTATTTGAGTAGAATGACAGAACACATTTATGAGAGTAAAACAACCTTTATTTCTCTATATAATCCCCTACTACACTGATGCAGTTATCCCAGTGTTTCACTAGTGCTTGGATACCACCAAGCTAGAAAGTTTTCTTAGAAGCAAAAACCATAACCAGACTCCCTGCTTTCACACCTGAAATCCTGGCCTCCCAGGAACTCCTTTAAATGTCAAAGTATGTGGAAATGGCTTAGAGCGATGTCAGTACTTTGGGGGGTGGGGTGGGGTGGATGGTGTGGTGTTCATGAATGATTGCGTGTACAGCTCCCACAGACAGACACACACACCTCTTCCGCAAGTTGGTGTCTTACAACAAGTTATCCTTCGATTTTTTTACGATCAGGAAATCCGCTGCTTGAATGCTGACTGCAGTGGGCTCCGAGCCACCTCGGCCTGGATCATCATTGACGGGCGTACAGCCATCTTTAAATGTTTGCACCATTCAAATCTTTTACTGTAGCTAAGAGTCGTAAATCAGTTTTACACCTTCATTAAAAAGAAATTTTATCACAAGCCCGAATTTAACCAGAATACCCCTTGTTTATTAAATATATACTAATCATGGTGCTCTGCAAAGAATTCAGGATATATAACCACCACTCAGTGTTTTAGGGATGGGCTCAGGGTCCAAGCTGAACCTAACCAAGATTTATTAATTAATTGAGTTAGTGAGTGTATTGTATTGTATTGAAGGTAACTCAATGTCCAAAAAGCAAGGCTGGGGTTCTCTGCTTCTTTCAGTTGTCCATTAAACAAATTACTTTGGTTCCTGCATGGTGACTACTGGAACATTAGTCTAGAACATTTATGACTGTGCGTATGTGTGGACCGGCAGTCATTAGTGTGAGCAGGAAGCATAGCATGGCCTACTGAATTAATGACCTCGCCGTAGGAGAGGGAAGCAGCTGGAGAGACCTCGACTCACTGATTCAAGTGGATATATGAGGGAGAGAGAGACAGAACAATACACTCTGCCTGAGCACAGCTTGACTCCAATAAACACCCTGAAGTTACTTTACTCAGAAGTTTAACCAGTGCGCATTTAATAATAAACACATTCCAGAGCAATGCAGGCTTTAATACAATTTTAATGAAAAAAAAAAAATGTACCAATGGAAAAAAAAAAGTCAGAAATCGTTTTTTGTAGAGCAAAGCTCTTATATACAGCATATTGCACTATATAACATTGTCTAAAACTTCTAGACTGTATCAAAACATAAGAAAACTACAAGTTCCAGAGTGCACAGTACAGTCTCGAAGACACACAGTTCAATGTTTACAACAAATGCTACATTTCGCTGGGTCCCATTTCTTGGTATACAGAGAATTGTGAGCCTCAAGACTTTTTTTTTTTTTTTTTTTTTTTTTTTTTAAACTAAAAGGCTTTTAGGCATCTCCATAATAAAACTTTACAATAACTGCATTAATAACAGGTCTCTGGCAATAAAAAAAAAAAAAGAGGAAAAAAAAACGTGTTTCTAATTACCAATGCCAATTGATAAAAATGGTTGATTTTCATTGTTCCTTTTAACATGAAAAACAAAATTGAATTAGTTAAAACCCAGATGCAAGTATAATAATAATACCTCAAACATTACTACACCTACAGTAATTAGGGAAATTTGACAACAAAATACTTTTCATGATACTGCTGGTTTCGGTCAGAGAGGCCTGGTCAATATTCTCTTAACCCTTGAATTCTTTGAACAGCTGATATGGGTGGTGAGACCACAGCTCCTCATCCTTCCTCTGTACAAACCACTTCATTAAACTAATACTGGTCACCATGGTGTGCTTGCAATCCTTTGAGTAAAAGGAAAAATACATATTACTTGTGCCTGTCACCTGAAGTAATATAGGAGAATGCCACCAGGAGAGGCAACTTAGTAGAACACTGGAATATAAGAACAAAACTAAGAAATTGGACAAAAAATGGTACTAAATTATTTCCAGTGCATGCAAATCAAGAAAATAGTGGCTACAGTGACGAGAGAGAGCTAACTCATTAACATGGCCCAGTGTCTTGATTAATCCTTCCTACCCTGTTTGTGTCAATGAGAAATATTTACAGGTGTAACATCGTATTGAAGAGTTTAGAAATTTTTTAACCTGGTAGGCGACAGTGAGCATCATGGCAATGAGGTCAAAGAGAATGGGAGAATGGTGAGCACAAGCTTTCACCTTTGCAGGCATTCGGGGACATTTCTGTTTCAAATGATTTTAAACTTATAGGTTGAAATAATATTTACAGCAATATAAGATAGGCAGGTGACAAATTAAATGTGATAGCGGACCCCAGCCCACAAAACAGAAGGAAAAAAAAAAGAAAGAAAGAAAAAAAAAGCACTTCCAGTGATCCTCAGTGATCCCCTCTGAGGGGACAAGTGGCCAGCAAATGTCCCTCTACGAGCATAACTGAGCCTCTTTTGAATTTATCTTTCATTTGTCACCCATCTAGAAGTGGTACCTTCACAATCCTTCAATGCTGTTGCATTTCTTCAGTCTGGTAGATATATAGCAGGAAGTACCACAAGGCCTCATACATAGGGGGGATTAGCAGTTTTTAGTCAAATGCCTTCCAAACATCTTCATACTTGGTTCATGTTGTATACCTTTTTAAAGCTCATTTAAAACAAGAATGCATTTGAAATTCATGTATTGTCCGCTGGTAATTTTGAATGTTAATCTCCCTTATGTATGTATAAAAACTTTTGGAAAATCCTGTATATTGAATAATGTTACATTTCCTTCCAATTTTCTCATTACCATTCACGTTCTTCAGAGGAAACTAAGACTCGAGGACAACAGATCCCTTCAAAACATTGACTTGGAATAAAAAAAACTAACAAAATCCATCTCCCTTCATAGTTCATAAAATAAAAAATAAAATAAAAAATCTGTACAATACAGTATTGTAGGACGATGTAGAGTAAAATTTCTCCATGGACTTCTCTTGGTTTACTTTTCCTAACCTTAAAAGTAATGTTTAAAGGAATTCAGGAAGTTATAATGAAACACGATCCAAAAACCCTTTCACCCTATTAATTCACAGGGTGAGGAACAAGACAATACACAGACAAGACCAAAACAAAAGTGGCAGGAAAACGGACCCAAAAAAAAAAAAAAAAACATTGCACACAACCTATACAGTAGCACTTGATCAACATACAAAGAAATAAATAAAAAAAGGACAATATATATAAATTACAAATAAAAGAAAGAAAAATTCAACAAGGAGTGAAGGTATAAAGATGGAGACTAGGTCACGTGAGAATGATAGCTACTGGCTTGTGAGGGCTACAGTCACTGGCTCAGCGTTCACGTTCTGCAGGAAACAAACGGTCAGCATTTCTTTGGACATTCACCATGCTTGAAAAGTAGCCTGCGCCCCACATTTACACACACTCACTCACTCTCACACCCACCCACACGCACACACAGCTGGCAACACTATTCATTGACAAGAACTTGAGACGTTTTGTACCATGCCTGTGTACCTGTGTAATCGTAGGACTGCAGTTAATACAGTTAAGCTTTTTGTTTGTTTATTTTTTGTAAAACTAGTACATATGCAAATCAATAATGATAATTCTGATTTGACTCTAACCAAAAATGACTTTAGAGCTTTTGTTTAATGCTTTAAAAGTAAACCATTCTAGGTCCCTTCATATCAAATCTAAATCATAACCTTGCACTTTATGGTATAAATATACAGGATGGCCAAAAGTATTAAGACAACATATGCCATGTATGTGCTCTAATTAGTTCTAGCCTATTCGGCTGAAACGTTGTCCTAATAAACTGAAAAACTGTGTATGTGACAATGGTATTCAGTGTCTAGAGCCATGGCCTGGATCATCACCAGACCTAATCCCAATAGAAAACTGGTGGGCACTTGTGAGGAGGGCAGAAGCAGTCAAGAAACTGTCTACTGTACATGATCCTTGGGAAGCAAATCAAGAAGGGATGGATTGCGCAAGAGATAACATACATCTTTTTTCATTAAATCACTAACTTTTACTTTTGTCTCAATACTTTTGGCCCACAATGTATGTATAACAAGAAGAAAAATCCTGAAAATTGGAAAACCGAGTCTCACAACATATACATCACTCCTTAAAAAATTAAAAAGCTCTACAAGCAAAAACAAAAAAACAGCATTACAAATCCATCAGTGTCTTTAAAAGGTATGGTCTTACTAACAATTTACACAAGAAGGTCCTTATCTAAAATAGGCAAAAGTAGTGGTTATTAAAAATAATAATAATAATAATAATAATAAAAAAAAAAGCACAACACAACAACAAACAAACAAAAAAAAGACATTTAAACCACTGAAATGTCCATCATCTGGAAGGTATAAAAAAAAAAAAAAAAAAAAAAGCACAAATACAAGTTGAAATTCTGTGAATGAGGGAAAAAAAAAAAAAGAAGAAGAAAGAAAAACACCCGAGTATCCTGAGGAAAAATGCAGTCACTTCACAGACACAGTACTGCTCTGTGGCTGAGAAAACGAGTGGCCACAATGATGTTCAACATCCAGCCAAGAGAGAGGACCAGTGGTAAGTAAAAACGTTCAGTAGAAAAATCAGTGATTTTTTTTTTTTTTTTTTTTTTTTAAACAACCTGAACATATGGTGAGAATCAGTACTGAGGTTTTTTTGGTGTTAAACTTGTAGACTAAAAACCCACAGTGATTTTCCATTGACGACCGGGAGGCAAACAGGCAACTAAGCAATCAGTCTCACTGAAACCTTGCCTGAATATTTGAGGAAGTTTATCACAATAGGCACTGCACTCTTGTTCTTCAGGCTTAAATGGAGATGATGACACGTGTCACCTCTAGGCATCTAGCTATTTGGTGATCTCGCTTGCTGATTATTGACAAGCTCATCAGTGAGACCCACCAAATTCAAGTAGTAGAGGCTTGTCTACTTACTATTTCCACTACTTGTTGTGAGGAAAAAAAACATATAAAAAAAAAAAAGACTATTAGCAAATGCTATAGAAGCAGACATACAGAGGTGCAAAACTCTTTGGAGATTAGTCACGCTGATTGGTGTCCTGGAAGATTTTAGGTGTAGGGAAATGAAGAAGAAAATAAAAAACCCTTTCCGAGCCACCACCTTTGTCTTCTTCAGTCCACGTTCAGCATTTTTCAGTCTTTCT
Source organism: Clarias platycephalus (assembly GCA_030068275.1). Classification (NCBI taxonomy): domain Eukaryota; kingdom Metazoa; phylum Chordata; class Actinopteri; order Siluriformes; family Clariidae; genus Clarias; species Clarias platycephalus. Next base: position 22,449,492 of record JAQQZT010000005.1, read on the forward strand.
GCAGTGGCTGGAAATGATGAGGCATTCCCAGTATGAGGGTTTATTCAAAATATGTACACGTACGGAAGTGCAAGCGAAATTCGAAGACAGAAAATATTGTACAAAAATTCCTCAACAAGTCTTGTATGAAAAATAATCTCGATAAGACCATGGCATCTTCTTGAAAGGAAGGAAAAGAAAAAGAAAGAAAAAAAAGAGAAGGAGGTCCCCGTCCCGCGGAGATAGGTCTCCCTTCACGTTTTCTCCCTCTAAAAACCCGTGTTGAAAGTCGAACAGTGCCATTGAGCGGAGGCGGACGATCGTGTCACGGTGGCCGTCTCACCTGCGATCCTCCGGTCTCCTCCTGTGAACCGCTGGCTCGCCGTTGAACAGGAGCGTGTACAACGCGGAGGCCAGACGCAACCAAAACGGCCACTGATTCCTTTGGTTTTGATGTTGCTGAAAAAGAACAGAAAAACGAGAGAGAGAGAGAGAGAGAGAGAGAGGAGAAGTCAGGACTGGATCCAAAAGGGATCTTGCACACATACAGTACTGTACTTGGGTTATATCATGCAGGCAGGGTGAGATGGGGGCAGCAGGCAAAGCGTGTGACTGAAAACCAGACGCCGGATCCGTGCTGATGTTTCCACAATAGAGGCAGACTGTCTGACACAAAAACATTGCATGACACCGAGACAGTGACTCTCAAAAGGGGAAACATTTTAAGTGAAGGCACAAGATTTCGTTTCAATGTGCCGACAATTAAAATTATTCTATTCGTATTATGAATAATATTTTTAGAGCAACTCTGAGTAAAATGATCCCATGGTGTAACCACAATATTAATCCTCCATCAGAAACCCCTTTTCGTCTCCTGTACGCAAGAGTAAATTACAGGCTTTAACACAGACAACACTTGATCAGGGTCTTAACACGGTATACATGATCCCGCTGTCACCTGAAGCTGTGCCATAGTTAAATATCACACTTAAGCTGTAAATGATGCATGGCTTAATCGCATTCGATTCTCTCGTGCCCAAGTGGATCTGAAGAGATTTAGAGGATAATACCATCAGGGTTCAGGCACAAGACAAAAATTGCAGTGAATGGGATTAAAGTGCTCCGGACACACGCACACAGAAAAACACGACGGGATTTACTGCTTGTTGTGTATGTAGGTGTGCAATACTAAGCCACTATCCTGGCAAAGGAAAGACAAACACCATTTTTATTTGATCCTATATAAATGATGTACCTGCATTTAATCCCTACTCAACTACATGCATTAATTATTTTTGCGGGTTTTACAAAACGATAAAAATATTGGTTTTCGACAAGGCTAACAAGGTCATGTGTAGGAGTAAAACATTGGCTTGTATGCACACTCATCTAGAGAAAAGACATTCACACAGGGCACACCCACAAGTGACAGCAATAGCGGTTACCATATACGACCACAAGCGACGTGAGCGTTTTGTCCCTGTTGGTGTGGATGCACGGTTAGACATATCTTTGGTTTTGTCTGAAAGCCAAGAACTGCATCAAATTCACATTCAAGCTATAGCAGAAACATGCATGAAGTTACACAGCATACAACCTCTACAACCAGTTTGAATTTCAATCATGATTAATCACAATTTTAAAATACTCAGATTTAATTATATTATAAACATGCAGTGATGGATTAAGGAAATGCATAACAAACTGGTTAGAAAAAAAAAAAAAAAAAAAAAAACATATTATGCAGTTTAATAATAATTCAAACATTAACATTTAACCAAATGTTAAATAAAAAGATCTCGTATGGGACCGGCACTGCATGCAGGGGCTAGTATATGTGGTGGGACACGGATTCTCCGATTAGAAAATCAATAACCTAGAGCCTTAGCCGCCTGAGCCACCACTACCACAGCTTACATTTAATGTATTCTTACACAAATAGTTCCCTTTGACGGTAGCTTGAACACACAACTTTGGTTTCATGCAAATTTCCATCTAGAAGCTTTTTACAATGAAACTTGGTGATGTTTCCAATGGAAGCAAAATAGTCTCATTAATAACTCACACAAAAGACACGATGCTCACATGCGTATCCCAATTCACATGTGTGAAACCCAAAAAAACAACTTGCGTGCACAAAATATGTATATATATTTCACAAATGCAAAACACAATTCACAGATGTACAACTGTGTACAAAATTTTTGAATGTTTAAAATCCACGAGTGTATCATAGACTGTGAATGTGAAAATTGTCTTTCGTGTGTGAATCGCCCTCGATTTGTGTGTGTGTGTGTATTTTTGAGACTTTTTCTGGCAGGTCATTCGTACTCTTTAGCCAATCAGATGCGACCTCACCATTCAACCAATCACAGCCCTCCAGGAGCGCAGCACTCAAGTAGCTCAGCTTTGCACAACTTTTGCGCAATCGGAGTTAATTTCAACAGAAATTAAGTTTTACCTACGCAAACCAAGAACAGGATGCGCGTTAGTAAGGATAAAGGTGCGCATCTGATAAATTCTGATATATCTGAATCCCACCAGATTTGCTTTTATTTCATTAACAGCTCAAATTTTCACATTCACAGTCCATAATACACTCGTGAATTTTAAACATTTAAAGATTTTGTACACAGTAGTACATCTGTGAATAGTGTTTTGCATTTGTGAAACATTCCGTGCACGTGAATTGCGATACGCATGTGTGCATCGTGTCTTTTGTGTGAATTATTAATGAGACTATTTTGCTTCCATATTTCCTCAGTCATCTTGTTATCCACATTAAATGTGCCATTATCACACACAGCCGGGTGGTCATGCGGTGACTATGGAAAGCCATTAGGCACATTATATTTACATGGGGTGTTCAAGTCATACGGGGACTTCCCATGGATGAAGGAGTATAACTGATTGACATTTGCAGTTTTCATTCTAAACATTAACAAAAGCTCTTGGTGCTTTGATTGTGACATAGATGTTTGTGATATTAAATATTCAAGAATTTGTAAAAGTACTTTCTTTGTTTGAACTATTTCACAATTCTAAAAGCTTCTGTTTATTTCCAATTTTAAAAAAGTTCTTTGTTTTTTATGGTGACCTCAGACATTTGGCATGACATGTGGCAATAACTCCCAGCAGAGTTCCTGTAATGCGAAAGTGGTGTTTGTGAATGACTGTGTGTGCAGTTCCCACAGACAAATGAGTCTCTTCCGCAACTTGGGGACAAGTTATCCCTCGATTTTCAAGGATCAGGCGATTCCACTCGCTGAATGCTCATGGGATCAGACTGCTTGCTACACATCCCCTGTACACTCCCAACCTCGCTTCAAACCATTTCCACATTTTTGGGCCATTAAAGGAGTTCCTGGGAGGCCAGCATTTCAGACGTAAAGCAGACAGACCGATCATGGCTTCGGTGTACTGAGAAAACCTTCTCCCTTGATGGTGTCCAAGCACTAGTGAAACGCTGGGATAAGTGTGTTAGTGTAGCAAAGGGTTATATAGAGTAATAAAGGGAGTTTTTACACTCATAACTGTGTTCTGTTATTCTTTATATATGTTTATATGTGTTATCTGTGTTCTGTCTATGTTTATTTTCCTCCCACAGCAGCAACACTACAAAAATCTGGAAAGGGTCCTGATGTATAGACAGTGTAAAGACTAGTGTTTACATACACTGTTTAGTGTAGAAACTTTGCTATTAAGCAGTTAGAAAGTTGTAGTAAAATGTTAAACTTTGTATAAAGCAAACACACATGGCTGATTAGAAACTTCCAAAGATTGGGCTAGAACAAATAAACAGCCCTCGGGCCTATTTAGCACAACTCTTATCTTTTTTTTTTTTTTTTTTTTTAAAGTTAAGAGATAACAAGAAGCAATGACTGGTGCAGATTGCTGCAGACATTGCAATGTGTTGTGCAAGGGCTTATACCAAGAACTCTTCGTTTATGCTCATGGGTCAGCTTACATATTCATATACTGTTTAAGGAAGTGACATCACACGGTATTTGCCTTCATAACAAAAAACATTGAGGCTTTTACTCACTGAACTTTTAGTTATATCTCAATTTAGCAATTCTCGCAATGAAATAATGTCAGGATAGCATGGTGGCACTCACAGCCACGGGGTCCGAGGTTCAATCCTGGCCTCATCTGGGATTCAGACTTCTCTGGTTTCCTCAAATATCCTAAAAGCCTGCTAGTGGATTGAACACTAGGGTCCCCTTAACAGAGGTGTACATGGAGTACATCTCTTATGTTCAATCACTATCACCATTTTCCTCCATGTCGATTATTTTTTTTGTAGTGCTTGCTTCACACTCACTCACACACACTCACACTCACTCACACTCACTCACACTCACTCACACTCACTCACACTCACTCACACTCACTCACACTCACTCACACACACACACACTCACACTCACACACACTCACACACACACTCACACTCACACTCACACTCACTCACACACTCACTCACACACACACACACTACAGGCAATTTGGGAACGCCAATTAGCCTAATCTGCATGCCTTTGGACTGTGGGAGGAAACCGGAGTAGCCGGAAGAAACCTATCAAGCACAGGGAGAACATGCAAACTCCGAGGCGGGAATCGAACCCAGACCCAGTAGGTGCGAGGCAACAATGCTAACCACTAAGCTGTGTGCCGCCCCTTTTTGAAACTCTATAACTTTAAATAAAAATGTAAAAAAGTGTAAAACACTGACATTAGAGTGAGGGAAAAGTCTGAAAGCATCTTCAGTCCTGGTAACTTATGCTAGATGATAAGTGCAGCACACCCTGACTGTACTCTATGCAAATTAGAATGATGACTCCAGAATTTGCAATTCAAGAGTATTTTCACAGGTTAGGTGTGTTACAGCAGACTCATGCTTCATTCCGAAGAACTGACAACACAAGGGTTAGCAAGAAGTCAAACATCCCCAAGAGTGACCTTTAAACGTAGACATACATGGTTTCCCACCCAAAACAGTGTGGCACGCAATGTCTGTGTGTGTGGGTGTGTGTGTGTGTATGTCTATGTCTATGTGTTTATGTGTGAGAGAGTGAGAGACTCTGTGCCACATGACTAACTGTCAAAATGAGTCAAAAGCTAAATTTAAAACAGAGATAAGCGGTAGAGTTGAGGCAGACGTCACCAGTCACTCCTGCAGGCTTCCTATCAGCCGTGCGTGCAGGCTCGCCATCAGCTGCAGAGCTCCCAAGAGTCCACTCTTATCACAACAGCAGCAATAACCACATACAGATACACGCTGTAAAATGTCACCAGACCCACTGGAGACCTCGTCTGCAATTTATAAATCACTGGGGCTATCCATAACAGGAGCTGGCAGTTAGACACCTGGTGCCCCAAGGGGGAAAAAACAAATAATGATGTGCAGATTCAGCAGTATCTACAACTTCGTGTAAACTCCACACACACATCTCAGATCATTCATAATCGCTGGATATAGTTTTGATATGTATATACACAAAGTACTCTGTACAAAAGGTCTTCTTGAGCAAACACTTATTTTTTGCTTCCAAAGAGCCAGACTGTCTTGGAAGACTGTCTAATGTAGTTTTAAAGAATAGTTCTCCAGGCTTCCTAAAGGATGTTTTTGTCCCTTATTTTCAGTTCACTCCCTGTTTCTGACTAGTTTCAGATAAATATTTTTTTATTTGTTAAGCCACGCAGTGACCTATGGGTCACTCGCTCACGCACGAGGCGGGGGACACCCTGGACAGTGTGCCAATCCAACGCAGCGCACACACATACACACACCCACATGCTCATTCACAAACTACAGGCAATTTCGGAGCGCTAATCAACCTGTGGGAGGAAACCGGAACACCCGGAGGAAACCCACCGTGCACAGGGAGAACATGCAAACTCAATGCACACAGACCCGAGGCGGGAATCGAACCCGGATGCCGGAGGTTCAAGACGACAGTGTTAACCACTAAGCCACCGTACCACCCTACCTATGAATCATCCAAGCATTAGAGAGAAGAGAAAAAAAAAAACATTTCTTGACATAAAAAAAAAAAAAAAACATAACTTGAGGTATGAACCAGTGAGAAACAGGTGCAGATGATCAGGCTGGGGATTAGTGTACTGCTGATGCTGAATGTTGAGTGGGTGGAACAGACGAGAGGGGAAATGAGGTTGCTGCTGAGGTTGTTACATAAACAACCAAATTTCTTTTATTCTATCTTCAGTCACTTTGTGGCCTGTGACAGTAAAACATTTGTTCCACTTTCTTTAATGTAATCTATATCAAGTAATATGAATAAATAAGGGGTGGCTCAAGGAAATTGCACTATACCGTATCCAGTTCAGGAAAAGAAGAACTTGCATAAATATTTTAAATACTAAATGTATTGCTAGATATTCTATATTTATATGATGAATAATATGAAATCATATTAATATAATACACATGAAATTTGCATACACATTTGCCCAATGACTGGCTGACAGCTTCATATTACAGTTGGGGTCTGTTAATGTGTTGTTTTTTCCCCAACTTTTGTCCTTTTAAAAAAAATAAAAAAATTAAAAAAAATAAGTGCACTGTTTTTATGCGAATTGTCTGACAGGAAACCTGTCTCTTAAAAAACATCCCCTTTTCTCTGGAGTGCTGGTAAACAGAAGTGCATGCTTACGCTCGCGCTCTCTCTTTCACACACGCACACACACACACACACACAGGAAGTAGTATATGAAACCCAACGCACATGTCTGCCTTCTGAACAAAGTGACCTGTAACGGAACAAAAATAAGAATGAAAAAAAAAAAAAAAAAAAAAAACATAATAGCAAACCCCCAGAGAAAGCTCCTGGAAACATGGCCCTGCACAGATAATAACTCCGACTGCCTCGGGGTCTCATCGCAAACCTGTCAAGAGCAGCAATTTATCTGTCAGCAGCGACCGTTCCTATCAGACTCGGTACAGAAAAGCTTCATTTCGGGCTGAGCAGCCTGCCGGCGCTGCACTAACAGCTCATCAGGGGGCTCGTGGGAACAACAGACTATTCTTTGTCATGTCTGACTCATTCGAAACTGAAGTGTCACTGCCGGCGTCAAATCTCGAGACGAGGAACTGATAAGGAGCGCTTGTGGTGATAAACGAGCACGGCCAAGGCTTTGGGGGTGAAGTCTCCGTCCCCTACAGCTTCGAATCACACCGTATAGTGTTATATACTATATATATATACTTTTCATTACTCTTACTATTGAGTAAACGTTTAACAAAGGAAATATATGGTTAGATGAAAAGGATTTACAGTTTGATGTAAAAGAAGTTAAATTTTTTCCCCCTAGATCATTAAATATTTTTATGTCATGCTTTTGTTACAATTGATGTTACATAGCATACAAGGATGGCTCACTTGATTATTTACAGAAATCTGAATGGAAACTAGAGCACTAACAAACAACCAAGAACCAAGAAAAATAAAAAGTGACTTAAAAAAAACCTGCAGCTCAGGAATGTGACAGAGTGCACCTGAACCAGAACTCTCATTAGAAATAAGATCAAAAAGTTAACGTTACATCAGTGATATTTAAAGATACACCCTGAATATATTTTAGAATAAAAAATAAATAAATAAAAAAATTATATATATTCTAAAAACATACAACAGGTGTTCAAGTCAAAGCGGGACTTGGGAATAGAGGCGTAAAACCGATGGATATTTACAGAAGACTTTAAACACAGTCCAGTGATGCGACTCTTAGTAGGCCGAGGAACATACAAGTGAAACATCTTGTATGAGTGGAAGTCCTGATTCTTGAAAATATACGGATTGAACCCAACTTGCAGAAGTGACGCAACTCTTCACACAATCATTCAACAACATTGTTGAGGAACTTGTCTTGGAGTTATTGCCACATCCGCTGTGCATACAGTACTGACCTAGATCCAAGCCATTTCCACACTTCTGGTCCTTCACTGGAGTTCCTGGAAGGCCAGCGTTTCAGACGTGAAGCAGACAGTCCGAACACGGCTCAGGCGAGAAAACTTCGTAATGCAATAAGTGCATTAGTGTAGAATGTGACTATATAGAGAAACTTAGGCCTGGTTCACACGGGCGTGAAACTCGAGCGTTTTTCTGGCGTTCGTAGCGTCCGGTGAGTGCGGATCAAGCGGCGAGGGTTTTCTACATATAGGAGTCAATGAGAGTGTTCACACGGGCTTTGGTGATGTGCGTTTGTCGGGCTGCGCGTTTATATGGCATCAAAAAAACGTTGCATGCAGCTTTTTCTCGCCGTTCAAATCGCAACGAACGCAAGGAAAACGCTTCTAGTGCGTTTTCTTTGCATTCATTTTACGCTTCGGAGGACCGGATATATCCCATGATCCTACATGCAATACATAGGGAAATGCGGAAGAAAAGCAAAATAAAATGTCGGAGGAAGTTGATCCAGCCCAGGTCGTGCAGGCGTGCAATGTGGCATTGCACCAGACAATCAAAGTGGAAACTGACACCCGACAATAATTGAAAAGCTTGCACGGAAATTTTCGCATTTCTTCATAAACCACGAACAAACTTCCTTTAATTCATGTCTAATATAGCAAAATGGTCCATATTAAAAGGAGACACGTCAAATAAAACGACAAGGGCCTTCATATCCAGTTCGCGACACAGGTTAGGCTGGTGTTAGACAGAGGCCAAACGAACGCCAGTGTAGAAGTCAATCGAGCGCCACTACAAAACGCAACATAAACGTCTAGGACGTTCATTTACTCCAAAATTTAACGCCCGTGTGTAACAATGCCTAAGGGTAGTTTTGTTATTCTGTGCAATCAAAAGTCCTGGTTTGACTTGAACACCCCTTATATTAACATGGATTATAATCATAAAGTAAATAAAAAAAAAAAAAACATGAATTGAGCCCGAGCAGTCAACATGTTGCTGTGCTGTTATGTCTCCGTTTTTATATTCACTTGTCAGCTTAAGACATGACATGAGGTGCAAATAACGACAGCAGTAAATGAAAGGAAAGCAAACACAGAAATTGTTTTTTTTAATAAGATAAAGAGTTGCAATGATTACAGCCTGAGGCAGCCTCCGTACTTTGACATTACGGAGTAAATTACATGATGGAGAATAACAGAAAGAAGCACAGAGGGACACACGCACGCACGCACACGCACGCACACGCACACGCACGCACTAAATGCAGGCTAATAGATTTGGGTTCAGGTTGCTTTGCGATCAGTCATCACCTTGGCGTAAGGTGGCGTAAAGTGGCCCGAGAGAGTGCGAGTCATAATCTCTGAGCTCCCGCATGGCCTCTCGAGTCAATTAGCCTGAGCTGAGGCTATCGGTTAACACTCTGCCCTGCACATTGTACCCTTGTATGGACGTATACTAGGGTGACCAAGCGTCCTCTTTTGCCCGGACATGTCCACTTTTTACGTCCTGTCCGGGGCGTCCTGGCGGGTTT
>JAQQZT010000005.1:22458968-22477405 GCA_030068275.1 Clarias platycephalus
CCAAGAAGCTTGTCTGAATTCGTCTGGAGGCCTTGCCGATCGTCCTCTTTTTTGGAAATCAAAATATGGTCACCCTAATATAAAACACATGCCATCAAGCTGGCTGTAGTGTCGTTGCCTCATTGCTGCTCGTTCCTTAACGTTGTGGCTAATTTGATTATCTCATGCTAGTTTTCGCAGCACTGAGAAAGACTTCACTGGAGTCGTACTAACCACATCTATTCAGACCAAGCCTTGGCTTACCGCTCCTTCTACCTCACTTTCTCACCTCTTCCCTGTTTGTGTGTAGGTGTGTGTGTGTGTGTGTGTGTGAATGAGGGTGCGAGCGAGAGAGAGAGCAAGAGAGAGAGAAAAAAGATAAAGATGATTAAGAGTCTGAACAGACGAAAAAAAAGAAAGAAGGAAAAAAAAAAAAAAAAACACTAATTAGAAACTGCCAGCTGATGGTTTCGTGATACACTGCACTTTTCATAACATGCTTGCACACCGCCAGTGCGTGTAAACACACGCGCAGCCTCTCTTTTTAAGTACGCGTGACACTAATACAACAGTGTAGCATTGATCTGAACAAAGAGGCATTATTCTTGGCTAGAGTGCACGTTCAGTCACAGAGTCAGTCAACACTCTCAGCTGATCGCTGCTGTCTGTTTGTTATATGACAATCCCACCACACAATGACAGACAGACGGACAGGCAGACGGACAGACATGGTGAGTTATGGGGATACACACAGTGAAATGCACGCACACGCATACACCCGCACACGAGCACATGCTCACACACAAACAAAGGCGCACACACACACACTTATACACAAAGGGAAAAGAGAACCATAAACAGGAAGCTAGAAGGATAGTATGAGCTGAGCTTTAGCGTAGTAGGAGAGATTAATAAAAAGGAAGAGAGAGAGAGAGTGAGAGAGAACAAATTCCTGACACACAAAATGTCCATGGGTAAATTGCACTGAAGTCTGGTATGAGGTCAAACTTTTGTTCCAAACTACAGCACTAAGGAGAAGTACCCCACTACTCCCCTATAAACCAGCGTTCGGCCCCTACACCCTTCCCAACATTTTACATCTATAGGATTTGCCCCCTCATCCAGAGCGATTTACACTTTTATCTCATTATACGTCTGATCAGTTGGGGGTCAAGAGCCTTGCTCAAGTTGAACCTTGGTGATACTTGGGTTTGAACTCAGGACCTTCCAATCTGCCCCCTTTTATACTTTTTTAAAACTAAACTGCAACATAAATGGACGGTCATTAAAACTATAATTCAAGCCTCCATTCCCAATTCATGTTCCTGTGGACCGGTTACTTTAGCCATGGTGTAAGCAGGTATCATCAGAAGTCACATTATAAGTTGAGTGGTATCCTCCAGTGAGGCCAGAGAGTTTGTTACAGAAGATACATAAAGACCAAAAAGCTCTCAAAGAAAGTTCAAGGGAGGTAAATACTTATACTATTGTATAGATTTTAAACAGATTTCCGAAAAAAAAAAGAAAAAAAAAAGAAAAAGAAAAAAAAAGCATGGCATGAATGTCAAGAAAATGAAAGGTCTTGGTACAAGAAGCATGACATTATGTGGTTTTAGCTGCTCACACAGCTACTGATATCATCACCACTAACCTTTTGGGCAGGAACTAAGATAAGATGTGTGATGCTCTGCTTCTCAGTGCACATATATGATGTTTATCACCAATGTTTTTATGTTCCTAAATGGGGTTAGGAGGTGGATGCTGTACTGTGATATACATCACCCATTCCCACTGAGAATGGGCGCAAGGTATTGCTCAGAAACAGGGAGCATGATGGGACTCACCAACATGTGCTCTTGATAGAATTGGTCTCCAATCATCTGGAGTTTCTGGCCAATCTGAGCCTCCACGCTGTGCGCAGGCCGCCGGCGAGGCTGGTTCTCAGGAAACATGGCGCCCTCGACGCGGTCAGAACGAGCAGACGGCGTCAGTAATAGCAATCCTGCGCTACCTAGTCAGGGATAGAGAGAGAGAGAGAGAGAGAGAGAGAGAGAACAAACGTTCAAAGCTGCAACACAACACGCCAGGTATCAAGGGACTCCATAATGCTCACCAACACAGCTGCTAGAGCTATCACTAAAGCCTGGACATCTACAGTCCACATCTAACCTCATAACCTGAACAACTAGGGCAATGTACAGCAAAGTAGCAGGAATTAAAAGTATTACACTGACAGATTGTTATCTTTGCTGTGTATGTGCGCTTTACGGCAACAAAATAAATCAAGACTCCAGAAATCAAATTTTCTGTTTCTTGTGGTTTTTACACTTCAGGCTTTAAAAGTTTATTAAAAAATCTACCGTAAAAATTGCAAATCATGAAAAGCATCAAACCGAAGGAGTTACATCACAAGAAGGCATGAGTCAGAAAAGGTCATGGGCAAAAAGTTTCAGAGAAGTTGAACAGGAAGCTGGTGTTTGAGCCAAGGCTGCTGAATTGAAAATGGGAAAGAACTCCTGTGCTAATTTCGTCCATTTGGCTTGAACTATTATAAGAGAAAAAACTCTAAGAGCACAAACATAAACAAATGAAACAGTGCAGTCAGGTTGTAAGCTGTCTTGATGTCCATGCCTGGGCCCAGAGCCAGCAGAACAACCCTTGCGTGCAGTCATTTGAATTGCAAAGCGACTAAGTACACACACACAAGTAATAAAAGCTGAAGAGGCCAGGACAATCAGACGCCACAGGGGAGACGGGGGAGCGGACGAGAGAGACACACAGGTTGCTCTTACAGGTGCTGGAATCTCTCACCGAGTTTCGGCGTACTCGATTAACATAAGAAATGTAATAATGGTACTTAATAGGGAATAGGGCTCAAATAGGGAACAGGGCTAAAATAGGGAACTAACCTCTACGTGCTGAGTGTAATGCAACTCTTGTGCTTAAACAAACTTTTAGTGTGAGAGCGAGGGCAGACTGATTTCAGTGACTCAAAACACTTTTTTTTTTTTTTTTTTTCCCTAACAAATAAAGTAATTCTTGCCAAACAGGTTGTAATTTTGTGTCTCTAAAGTTTGTCTCTGCCATCAACTTTAATCCTGTCTCCAACTCATTTTTATGAAGATCAGGTTTACCATAGAAGAGGCGTCTGGGCTCCTCGGCCACACCGCAGGGCAGCATGCCATTTAGCCGTGCCGCGGGGCTCCCTGGGGTCTGCGTGCTGTGGTCCTCCTGCTTTATCTCCCTGTTGGACGAAGGCCAGCACTGTGAGACAGGCCCAAATACATCATCTTCATCCTCCTCCATGAGCAGGATCTTGCACCGTCTCCACCTGCAACCAAGAAAATTGCTGTGTCAATCGGTCATAATAAAATCTTTGCGGTAACAGTGAACAGACATGTATTTATGAGTAGCATCAGGGGAGAAGAGCAACAAGTGACAAGCGCCTTTATACAGTGCCTTTACACACCCCTGTTTTAACTTGGTGTTTCCTGTGTAGGTGGGAATGGGGTTTTGCACCTTTATTTTTTCTTCAGTATAACAGGAAGCAGTTACTCCCTCCACTAAAACCGAACAAAACCAAATAATGACTAAGTGCAAAATGCAAAACCAGGAAACAGCCCGAGTCAGAAAAGGGACAAGTAGGTTTTAGGTAAACTGTCGAGGTCCTAGCACAGGTACAACCTACTGTATATACACACACACACACACACACACACACACACACACACACACACACGTTATGGTCATGTGAGCCACTAAAACATTCGCTTATAATAAAGATAAAAAAAATAAATAAAAAAAAGAACATGTCTAATTTTTTGTGTGTGACAACCATGAAGACATTCCTGACTCTGTGATTAGATTTTTTTTCGATCACTTATCAAGTGCAAATTGATCTCGATTACTATGCACATTCTCTGCCACATTTGACTTACCTCATAAGCAGCAACTCGCCGGTTAGTCTGACATCATTTTCGATTTCTGCTTATTTGACATACAAAGTAGAAAACAGAACACGGATGCCTCTATGATGAGTGATGTGTATTCACCTCATCAAACAGCTAAATGTATAGCCAGTGTTATAGATTATAGAATGAAAATATCCATATGTTGAGGCATATTAAGCAAACAGTACATCAATTAGCCCTGCGCACTCATGACCCTGTCGCCAGTTCACCGGTTTTTCCTTCCCTGAATCCCTTTCGGTATGTCCTGATCACTGCACCCTGGGAACATTCGACAAGAGCTGCAGGTTTGGGAGTTGCTCTGACTCAGTTGTCTAGCCATTACAATTTTTCCCTTTTCACAGTAACTACATTTTCAATATCACTTTACCGAGATGGCGGCTGGAAGTGGCCAAGTGTAAGGATTTGAATGATTTCTCAAGGGCCAAATTGTGATGACTGGGTCAGAGCAACTCCAAAACTGCAGCTCTTGTGAGATATTCCTTGTCTGCAGCTGGTCATAATGTTATGGCTGATTTGTTTATATACACTGTACAGTCACTGCGTAGACAGGGAAGGAACATCTCGGACATCAAGTTGAGGAGACAGAATTTGAAGCTTGGGATGCGTTTTATTTATTATTATTTTTGGGTCGTTCCTTGTGGAAGACATTAAGCTGCACTAATCAACTTCGTGAGTGACTGGGGAACAGGGATGTCCAGGTTTTTAGACACAGGAGTGATTACACAAACAGTAAAGTTCACATAGTACTCAATATACCTTGTGCACACCTGGATGATTAAAGGATCTATCCACCAGGGGGAAGCTCAGAGCCAACAAACACACCTCAACAACACTGAAATACCTTCTTCTACCACTTATTCTGCTATTAATCATGGTACAAACAAGTGTAAGTGAAGATGCTGGAGTTGACAGGGTTTGAAGCAGGCTGGGTAGAAACCAAGACACCAAACTGGATAGTTAACGAGAACATAAAACCAACTGTCAAGACAACACAGAGCACACAACTCTAGTCTTACTGATGACAGGACCTGTCAAGCAAAATGGAACATTTGCTTTGTCTCTGCCCTTTACAATGGTATTGCACCATAGGCTGGATTTTTTGAATACGCATGGTGGCCATCTTGAAAACATATAGCATGTAATAACCCCAGCATTGTCCCCAAATGATGCTTTGGACAAGAATAGGTGTTCAATTTAACGACATTTGTTAAACGTTAGTTCAAAATAAATGGCTGCACAATGACTGTACTTGCTGTACTGTCAATACAGTTCCTAATATTTACAGAGTTTCATCAAAACACCATTCAAAAATGATTCACTACAGATTTATCAAGCATATATGAGTAATAGATCTCTCAGGAGATAGGACTTGCGGTCAGAGTTGGGGTTGCCAATGTTTATTTCAAGGGGGCATTTGCCACCCGGCATCATCCGTTTGGCCACACCCCTAGACTGGGAACATACACACACACACGAACGTGCAACCACAATATGAAGCCTGTGTTTGTAATGCACACTTGACCAAAACAAATCAATGCCTCAGTCTCTAGTAACAGCACCGCTGGAGAGAAAATGCATGGAGGCCAGACCCAGAGCATCGTAATAACAGTTAAGATTAGCCTAGCTTGTGGTACTCATTTAGATAAATAGTGGCCATGAAACCACACCATGAGGCTGTGGTTAGACAACTGGTTTACTATATTTAACCTTTCGGAGACTGAGCAAGGCAGAGGCAACAAGCGTGTCTCCTGCTTTTTCCGTGTTGTGTGGTAGAGACTGTGTAGTTTTTGCGGATCATGACGATTCCGGGTGAGCAGTAGCTATTTATCTCCAGAAGAGACATGAGGCGTCATTGTCAATCTGCCACACAAGACACAGTGCAAGTAAAACAAACACACAGAAACAAACAGACGTTTTTCCATGACTGGGTTTCGGTCAGGACCGGGGCATGCTGCCTGCAGTTTAATAGGTACATACAGTTTCTGACACTAATAGGCCCTTGTCAGAAATTGAGACTGTTGCTGTCTAAACACAATAAAAAATAATAATGATGTGAAGAATAGAAATGAAACCGAAAACACACTACATTTTGAACTGACATGAAAAGCATGCTTATCAAAGGAAAAAAAAAAAAAAAAAAAAAAACATAAGTCAATACATGTGTGCCATTAATTTCTAAACTGAAAGTGAAGGCATGTGTCGTGTCTAAAAGTTGACAGCTTGTACGTGCTTTACTTTCACAAATACAAATCGTGCTTTACGTGTGTACTCTGAGATCAGCACGGAGAGGGTGTGAACTACCGGTTCGCTTTGTTCAGATCCCATCGAAACTGTGAATGAGTCCGCATTGAAGCAAGCAATGTACAGCTCCCTCTGCTGCCCTGCGCTCTAAGCATGTGTGTTTGTGCTTAGAGTGCAGAAACTTATCATTCTCGTCAATGTGACACTCATGAATCATCACTTTTTCAATATGTACTGATCCAATACAAGACTATAACTGATACTGCACCTGATATCACCCTTGTAATTTTTCAATACACTTTGACATTTTATGTAGGTGTAATATTGAACAACAGATAAATAAAGAACAGGTTTTCATCTCATGTCCTATGTTGCACATAATATGGTATCAGAAAGTAAAAAAATAAAATAATAAAATAATAATAATAATAATAATAATAATAATAATAATGGGCATGAAGTTGTTCATATTGTATTGAAATGGGAAAGCAGTCCATAGCAGTTCCATTCTAGCTTATCTTACAGATCATCTGTACAGACTAAAGCATCTGGAGAGAAAATGCGAAATGTGGGAAGTTTGAGGCCTTTGACCTAAAATGTACACTCTGATACCTAGAAGTCACTGTACATCATTATGCAGCAAAATTAAAAAAATGGTAATCAAAACTGCCCATACATTTATACATACAAGCTAAGGGCCACATGCAACCATAATTTGACCTCACAAAACCTTTGCAGAAAAAAAAATTGTTATTGCCAGTATTATTACAAACTTCAAGTGACTTAGAAACTCCAAATTCAGTTACACATTTTAACAAAATTGCTTAACGGCAAATCTAGCAAATTTACCTAGCAGCATGTTGTGCACTTGATACACTTCTCTGGCTCTCTTCTCAGCTGATTGTTATACCAGTTGTGAAATGATTTTCCAGGAGTAAAGTTAGATTGAATTGTGCTTGCACAAGCCTTTGTTCCCAACTACCCCATATTGTAGGGATGGAAATCATCAGGGGCCACCCAATACGATATCACGATACCTCTGAGCCAATTCGATCTGAATTGCAATTCTATAAGTATCAGAATTTTATAAATACCCCAAGTCGATTGAATTTACAGATGTTACAACTGGAAAAAAACAATTAGGAAATAATTCGCTCCAACCACACTGCATGCCTATGTGTGAACAGTGTACAGCACACCACCATTTCTCCTACCTCAAATGCAAACATATATGAATTTTAAAAAAAATCACTCCAAATCATTGGAATGAATCATGATACAGAAGAAGCACGATACATCACTGTATATTTTTGTTTTTCACCACAATCTCTACTACATTAGTGCCAATCACTGATATGTCAAACGACCAATCACCAATATTTCAAATGACCAATCACTGATCACCTTCGTTACCGAATGACCAACCACTGATTAAAACTGTACCTAGTGATCAATCGTAGATCTCCACTGTTCCCAATAAGCACTCTAAATCTATTCTATATCTCTAGTAAATGTTTATTTTACATGAAACAAATTTTCATGTAACTCTGTTGCTTGATATGCCAAATAGTTTTTTTTCCCCCCCAGATATTCCCCTGAATATAACTGCCAACACTGGGACTATTAATTTAACAAAGTTAGAACCATCGCCAGAGGTCACAAAAGACACAGCATACTCTTTTTTTTTTTTTTTCACCTCTCTTTCGTTTCACACACACACACACACACACACACACACACACACACACACACAGGACGTGGTTGCTGAGGAAATGCTAAATAAACAGTAGCACCACACGAGCGCCTCTCATTTGTTTGAATGGTCGTTGAAGGAAACCTGGCCACCACCTCAGGGCACAATGTACCACACCATATATCACTCATTATTAGGATGGATTGTGCATGCAGATTATACAGTAAATAACATGTTTTTTTGCACAGTGATTGCACGACTGCATGTATTATAATGATAATGTTCATCTTGAGCCACCATGATGACCCATTTACAGCATTTGGCAGATTGACTTAAATTTTTAGATCATTATACATCTAAGCAGTTGAGGGTTAAGGGCCTTGCTCGAGGGCCCAAAAAGGGCAACGTGGTGGTGGGGCTTGATCCTGGGACCTTCTGGACGGTAGTCTAATGCCTTAGCCACTACCCCTGCCCCCATACTTAAATACTGCCCAACGGCAAACGCACGCGACCCTAACATTATTTGGTTCATATTTCATTGGCTACTCGTTGCTATGGTAGAAATGTGAGTAACCAATCAGGGCCCCCGTTTCTGTTTTATCGCTAGCAGCCAGCTAGCACACAGCATAGCGAGCTAAATGTGACCGGGAGATGAAGTGCTGCTGTTTTACTGCAGGAAGCGAAAACGAAGCGTGGACAATGAAAGAAAATTTGTTTTTTTGTCTAATATGTTATCTAAATATTTTTAAAAGAGTAGCTTTTCATGTCAGTGTTAAACAGCCAATCAGTGCCGTCGCCGCTCGTCCTGCTCTGACACCTAGCCGCGTGGTCAAGGATTCATTTAAGGAAGCGCTTAAAAAAAAAAAAAAATAGATTAACTCCAATAAATCACAGTGTCTCTAATGTTGCGTCCTTAAATTAATTCCTGACCACGCCTCGGGTTAAGGAGAGCGTTGTAATAATAATTCTTAGGTCTGTAACGTGAGTGAAACCGTCGTGGAAGTTGACTGTGAGCGCTGAGAATAAGTTTCATTTTGCAAAAAAAAACGAGTTTATACCGCGCTTGACTTTAGCTCAGATAAACAACGACTTTTCATTTTCGAAATTATATGTTGGGTTTTTTTTTTATTATTATTAATTATGCAAGTGATTTGTTAATTATAGCTTAATAATAGAAAAACGTGCCAGTATTTACAGGCATTACAGCAGTTTTTAACCAACAGAAACCCGGCATGTATCGACTCAATGTTCTAACAATAAATCCGATTCTTTCGTAGAGGGATGTCAGATAAAAAGGCTTAAAACTTTTTTCCCCTCCACCTGAACTAACGCGCCGAATGTGATTCGCGACACAGCAGCACTTTCTGGCAGTTCTTAAAAGTGCAAGTTATATATAACTATATACCTCTTTACCCAACATCAAATCACTGGTGGCATTAAAGCTAGAATCAATGTAGATCTGAATGCTGTATAGCTCTTTAATATAAGACTGAAATTCTTTATCATAATCACAGGTTTGCCTCTGCACTGATTATCCGGATGGTTTTCATGAAAGGACCGGTGCTTTAAGCTGCACTATAGCATTCACCGGGTGTTTACATCCGTGTGTCATTTAGATTACACATGTCACAACACAGCCACATAAAACCGAAATCACACAAACATACACACACACACACACACACACATCCTGGCTTTTTTTGTCTCAGCTTAAAGATAAAATAAAGCAAAAATAAATTAACTCTAAAAACCCATTCTGTCCACTGTATTTGTCAAAATACAGTAAATTTGTAGTTACAAAATCATACAAACTATAAGAGTAACGCCCTGCCCAGTGTACTGAGTGAGATCTACCTCTGCTCCGGCTCTGTTCAGATCCGTGGTGTTTCTGAGTCTTATAGAAGGGAAGGCGGATGAGCTTGGCCGGTGGTTTAACCACAGTCGGGATCGGATCGGATCGGAGTAAAGTCAGGTCACAATGCTGCTCCTCTTTCCTCCTTCAACAACTTTTATTCTGCAGTCCAGCCTCCGGCACGCTCGTTTCTTTTCCATCAACGTCATGACTCCGCCCCCAATGCGTGACGCAACCCAAGACAACAAACAAACCCTTCTTAAAGCCACACCGCACTGTTTTGTACTTTAAGGACAAATCGATTATTAGATATTCTGGTATATACTTTGATACAGTTTATTTATTACTTAATAAAGCGTTATTTGTTTTGATGGTTCGCACAAACACAAACAGATGTCATCCCATTTATCCTGTGTACCAACATTCATTTGAAACAATAAAGGGCTTAGATATTTGGGTTAATTAAAAAAATAAAAAAAAACTCTTCCCAACAGTACGTAGTTAGTAATCTAGTAACCAGGATAAGGATCTATCCAATGACGGAAAATTCAAAGAATTTTTGTAAGTCACTCTGGATGAGAGCATTAAATGTAAATGTACATGCACTCACTCTCTATTTGGACAGGGTGGACATCACAAGGCATACCCTCACATACACACTCACACACTACGGGCAATTTGGGAATAGCTATTAGTTTAATCTGCAGTCTTGTGAGAGGAAACCGGAGCACCCAGAGGAAACCCACCAAGCAAGGGGCGAACACGCAAACTTTACACACACAGACCCCAAAGTAGGAATCAATCCCGGACCCTGGAGGTGCAAAGGTGACAGTGCCAACTACTAAGCCACCATCCCACCTGTTTTGATACTTTGTTATATAATTTGGGAATGCCAATTAGCCTAATTTACCTCCTGTTGGACAGTGGAAGAAACCAGAGTACCTAGAAGAAATCCACCAAGCACGAGGAGAACATGCAAACCAGAGGCAGGAATTGAATATGGATCCTGAAGGTTCAATGTGACAGTGCTAACCACTTAGCCACAGTACCACCATAGTTATTGCTGTACATTGTCACAAAGCCGGTTTACAGAAATATAAATTCAGGATATAAATAAAAAAATAAAAATAGGCTATATAAATTGATGGATTTATCAGTTTATCCCTAACCTACACTTCTGTGCAGTACCTAATTCTTCTTTTGCACATAAATTGCATGCAATAGAATAAAGTTCCATTAATTGTATACTTGCTGATTTTTGCCTATGTCGATATTACTCAGTGAGCAATATGCACAAGGCAATATAGACAAACATTTACAGACTCATTTACACCTCTGGCCAATTTTTCTCAGCCCTTTCAACCCACCGGGATGTTTTGTAGAGATGGCACAAACTGGTGAACCCAGAGGAAACACACACAGACACAGGGAGAAGATGTACAGGAACTTAAAATTCACATATGCTCAAGATCAAACCAGGGACCCTGGTGATGGAAACAGCCACATATAGGGGCCAAAAAATTTATACACACTTCAACATGAAAAATAAATGAACAAAAAAATCATGGTCACATGATGGCTTCAATGATGGTGTGACTACTGACATCTTTTGAGGAAACATAATACTACACTATGCTGCCATAATATAATTAGAGTTAAAAAAAAAAAAATTAAAAAAAAGAGCACAGATTGAATAACAGAACAACTTTTGAAGTGTGTATAATTTTTTGAGGCCCTTATATGTGTGTGTGTGTGTGTGTGTGTGTGTGTGTGTGTGTGTGTGTGCAACCACTAATTCGAATTTTGTACAATACCCTGAAATACTAAATCTGTACTTCAGCATTTTTGCACATTATTGATTAAATGCAATATAATATCAAACATGTTTATATTCATCTCATAATACTCATCTTCTCATATTACTGTTTATTCCATTACATGATCCATATTTACTAGTAAATTAATAAAAGTTTCTCATCTTTTAGAATGCACTGTTTGAATAAAATTATTCCTGACATTAGAAAGAAGTTGATCAGAAACTCAGTGGTCCAATCGAAAAGATCAACTGTATCTTTAAGATTCGGTGGTCAGTGTTTGTAGCCAATCAGGTTGTTTGTTTTGATCCCGCCTCCATCTCGTGTGATGAGGCACGTGGAAGGGAAATTCCCACAGCGGCGATAAGGCTGAACGCTAGCGAGCTGTCACACGTGATCAGAATGCGGGAAAATCATATATATCACATACACAGTTTGTCATGAACCCCATTATGCACAAATGCATGATCAGCTATGCTGCAAGACTGTAATTTGCATTTATAAGGTACTGCCAGTATACTTTTAGTTCTCATTATCTAAAGTTAAAAGATTATCTAATACACTTTTAAGAACTAGTGCAACCAAAATGTTCAATGCAGTGGAAATTTATCTTGAATGTCACAATGTCAATATTTATTTTTCCAAAGTAAACGTTATATTACTTGTTCATGCTCATTGTGTATCTGAACACTAGACGCACACATCACACAGCACTTTTGTGTCGCTCATACAGTACATCTACCAACATGTATTGGCGTTGTGAGGAAGCCTGAGATCATTGAGCAAATCCACATGGACATAAGGAGAATATCGGAAAAACCACAGTCAGTAACATGAGCTGAGGATCACACCAGAGAACCTGGAGCTGTGAGGCAGTAATGCTATGTGTTGTGCCACCATGCCACCTGTTCTGTAACATAGTGATCCCAGTAATAAATGGAAAATCAGTCACTAAAATAATTATTGCAAGACACTTCAAAATGTCCATGCTGTATTAAGCAATAATAATTTATATTAGTTCATGTACATCCATAAGTCCCTTTAAATTCTCTGCTAAACATCTGATTAGAAAGAGAACCTGGTTTAAGAAAGGTAATTCTCTTTCCCTGGTGGCGACCCTGTTCATGCCTCTGTGGAATTCTGCAGTAGCTGTTGCTCCACCAGGGCAGAAGGGCAGGCGCTGTATGTTATGATCTGACCCTCTCTGCCCCCTGGGGGTACAACTGATCAATAAACAATTGGACAGCTGGGGCAGAGTGCAGCTCAACATTCTCTGACAATCTAAAGAGACAATTCCCCACTATGCACACACACACACACACACACACACACACACACAGACACACACACACACACACTAATTGGCACTGCAGTGACATCATTGGAAGTTCATGGTAAGTGAATGAATGACACTTAAGGAAAGAAAGATTTTGAAAAGCTGCAAAATGAGCCTTATTCATTGAAACTCAATAAAAGCAATTTGTTGTACGATTAAATAATAGCTATCATCCGCAAGTAGCTAAAAGACTAACAACAACATAGTCAATCAGAAATTGAGGTTGAATTGGACTGTCCATACTATATATCCCTCATAAAAGTGGACCTTTTAAAGCTTCTATATTATTTGCAATGACATGACAGAAACAAATTATCATTACTACTCACTTACTTAGTACACATACTTATAATACACTACAGTGCAAATGTTTAAGACAACATAAATACTGCTAGTGGTGGAAAGTGTGCAAAAATGCAATTTCTGTTATATCTGATATATTTATATATAAATATATAAAGATATATATTTTGCATCAAAGTTTTTAGCTTTGAGAGTTGGAGAGAAAAAAAATAGTCCCCTTTAAACCCACCCTCATCAACCAAGTGTGAAAGGGTCCTTCTTTGTCAAATGACCCTGCCTGTTATGTCCCCCCTTCTCTCCTAACCCACAGAAGGGACAGCAGCAGGGTTCATTTGGAGTTTGCTGGAGCTTTGCCAAAATGTTCAACAAGTTCAGACCAAGGCCACTGACACATTTCCAACCAGTCTCAGAGGTGAAAAGGTTTGAAACGGGAAAGAATTCAAACATAGTTGTGAAACAATAATGAGCTCATGCTGAGTGAGGCCAGCAAGTTAGACAAAATCGGAGCCTGAAATTTACAACTTGAACTGATTTGAAACATATAACGCTTCTGTCCATAATGACTGGAGCTCCGGACTATTTCTAAATATACTGTAATTCTGTGTTTCAAATTTATAATTGTATGTTTTGCATGATATGCCCTGTTAGTACAATGGGAAAATCTTTACCTTTATGATAGATTTCCAGCCAAGTCAGTGCACTATCAGTGCCCATCCCAAGCCCCGATAAAAATGGCACATGGGGCATCAGCAAGGGCATCCGGTGTAAAACTGATGCCAAATGAAATATGTTGGTCAGATGATCTGCTGTGGGGACCCTAGTGGGAGGGCTGAAAGAAGAACAAGCGTGCTTTATAATATTCCTGGCAACGTTAAAGATGACTGTTCTCCTTTTTAGTACCAGACACTATGAAGAAAGGAACAAAATATCAGCACACACATACACACACATACGCACACAGCATATACGTGTCGTGTACATATGTACAGTGGTACTGCAGCATACAAATTGAATCCGTTCCAAAGGCGAGTTCTTAATTTTATATTGCGAAATACATTTTCCCATAGGAAATAAAGTAAATGCAGATAATCCGTTCCCGCAACCCAAAAATATTACCAATGCTAGTTGTGCTCGCGACAATGTTTGCCTGGAATTTAATTGCACACTCATTTTTAAAAATGTACGCCATCTGTTGAATTTCTACCATGAAGTGTGCGGAATGAAGATGTGGGATCGCGGTTATTAAGTAGATTTCAATTGCACACTCATAAGCGGGTATTTTAAAATGTACAGTGCCATTTGTTGAATTTTGAGAAGAACTAATGATTTTTTTCAAGCTATGCCAAATACACCTGTGAAACAGCATTAAAATGACTTTAGTGGTTTTTACGTGATGCTTGCACAAACAAATAGACAAACAGACAGACAAAAATTCCAAAAACTATCTTGATGTGTTCTATTACTCACCTTACATCCCTATGAATTTTTTTTTTCACAAATATCTTCAATGTACAGACAGACATGCCAACTTTACAGTTTTATTATATGTATAGTTCAAGACATTGCTTAAGTTGGTGATTTTTCAGGCTGGTAACTCTACATGAACTTCTCCTCTGCCTCACAGGTAGGTAACGACTGACTGTTGTTGTTGATGTTGTTGTTGTCACTTAATTACCTAATCCCACATGTGTTAATTCACATGTTTTGAAATCTCCAGTATTATTATAGAATGTAGCAAAAAAATTAGAATGTGTTTCCAAATTCTTGACTAGTCCTATATGGCTGCAGTGACCTAAAACTTTACACAACAGTCATTGCTGTAAGGGCAAGTAATGTTGCTGTAATGTTCCCCAACATCAGAAACTCACACTGCAGGCAGTTTAGAAATGCCAATCAGGCTAAAACTCATTGGACCATCAGAATAATCAGAAGCATCCAAAAAAAGTTGTAATTTTAATATCTTATAAGCTTACTGTACATGTTTTAATTCCCATCTGTAAGAGTCATGTGATAAGGCTGAACTTAGCTGCTATCGACACAAGCATCCAACTTCCCCTTCGAATCAATAAACCTGCATGAAAGAGCTTGTGACTGAGTATACGCACAGACTGTCTCCACTGTATAGTCAGGAGTTTAGAGTTACGGTATCATGCTTTCTCACAAAACATTGATTCATTTTTATTTATATAGTGCTTTAAATGACACACATAAAGCAGCTTTAGATATAAAGGAGAAATCCAGAAATCCAGATGTGGATTTAGATCTGTAATGAATGAGTTAGAGGTGAATGTTGAAACCAGACCAAACTATGATTAAAGTTGTCAATGAGCTAAACTTGTAAGGATTCACTAATATACAGCATGAATAATGACATCAGCCAGACAAATTGTAAAATAATCAATCTGGCATCAACCTGCAGCACCTAAATTGCCAAATATTGTGTTTGGAGTAAACGGATCACCGTGTAGAATCCATGCCATGATGTCAGTTCTGATAAAGAAGTAAAAAAAAAAAAAAGGTTAATGATAGATATTATTAGAGACAGCACGCTTTCAAGCGGTAGTGTGTTTCTATGGAAACAGAGTCATGAGAAAAGACAAAGTTAACCAAGAGTGCCTTGCCATCATATTCTTGTCCTGTTCTGGTGGCGACAGTCATCACCGGGTTATGATGTCAGGTACCATAGGGTTGATTACTGTTACTGTTTTTCTAGCTAGAAGAGAAGCTGAAATAAAGGCTATGGTCTTATCTTATAGTGTCAAAATAAAGCACATGATTAAATGCAAGCACACACACACGCACACACACCACATGACTGAAGAATCACATGCTCTGTTTCCTGAACTCAGTAGCTCCCCTCGGCACCCTCCAACCCACCCCCACCCTATCTGTCTACCTTCCCTTATCTCTATATCAATCTTTTATACATATTCCTCCCACTTTCATAAATCTCCCATCAAAACATCCATGAGTGCACGAATCCTGCCTAGAGACTCACAAAAGGGGATTTTGCCTGTCCTAAATGCAGAGGCTCCGTAGCAACCACATGAGCTCGCCCAGCCAGTCAGGTGGAAAGGAAGAGGCACTGACCCAATGGCAGGGAATGAGAAGGGACCGAAGGAGGCACACTAACCCAGTAACAGCCTGTTGGCATTCCCAGCCCACCTTTTATTGGATCAGTGCTAATCACCCATTTGAACCTTAAAGGCCTGTGCTGTGTAAATTTGTTTCAAACTCTGAGATATGCCTGAGGTAGTTCGCTCATAACGAATAAAGAGCTGTTTGTATTCCAATCAATTGAAATGTGTCATCGTAGCATATATTTCTCATCTACACACAAACTGTGAATTAACTGAGGATACCCTTGTGCTCTGTCATGTGGTTTCACACATAGTTTAGATAATATGACCCAAACCCATAACAATCATAAAAAAGTATATATGTTAATTATATAATATATCATTTTTGATTGTGTATCTGTCTAGCATGCCCTAGCACTCTCCTAGAGCTGCATGGCACTATTTTATTTTTCACTTCAGCATACCAAGAGACAGTTAGAGTGCTGTGAAAAAGTATTTGCCCCTTCCTGGGTTTTCTTTGTTGTTTGTTGTTGTTTTGCATATTTGTTCAAATGATTGAGATCATCAAAAAATTTTATTATTATACAAAATGTATTTTAAACTGATGATTTCATTTATGAAAGGAAAATTATGTCCAAACCTACCTGGCCCTATATGAAAAAGACCCCCTCCCCCCATGCTAAAATATGAATTAACTATAATTTTTGGAAAGCTTGTTAAATATCACTTGCCACAGTCAGGCCTGGTTAATGTGAGACCTGTTGAATCAAGAAATCAATTAAATAAAACCTGCCTGACAAAGAGAGGGATATTAAAAGAAAGTAACAGGATCTAAAGAAATTCAAAAAAAGATGAGAAACAAATTAATTGATATGAAAAGGATTACCAAGCCATTTCTAATTTTGGGCACATATTCTGTGTACTGATAAGACAAAAGTTGAATGGTTTGGAAGCTTTGCTTTCCATTACATCTGGTGTAAAACTTATAGCATTTCATAAAAAGATCATACCAGTAGTCATACTTGATGGTGGTAGTGTGATGGTCTGGAGCTGCTTTGCAGCTTCAGTACCTGGACGACTTGTGACGACTTGCGCTCTACCAGAAAACCCGGAAGGAGAATGTCCAGCCATCAGTTCGTGACCACAAGCTGAAGCACTCTTGGGTTATGCAACAGGACAGTGATCCAAAACACACTAACAAGTCCAGCTCATGCATTTCAAAATGGGTTTGGAGTGGCCTAGTCAAAGTCCGGAAGTAAGCTCTAAAACATTCCAACATGGCTTAAAACAATTCTACAGAGAAGAGTGGGACAAAATTTCTCCACAGGTATGTGAAAGACTCATCGTCATTTATTGCAAACACTTGATTGCAGTTGTTGCCGCCAAGGGTAGCATAACCTGTTATTATGTTTAGGGGGCAGTTACTATTTCATATATGGTTAGGCCAGGTTGGGACTGTTTCTTCCTTAAGTAAAAGAAATCATCATTTAAGAAAATGCATTTTGTGTTTACCTATGATTCTTTGTATAATATAAAAAATTATTTGAATAATTTAAGTGTGACACAGTATATGCAACAACAAAAAAACAAGAAAGGGGGAAATACATTTTCAGGCCACTGTACCAGTACCACTGCTCACACATTTCTTTACTAATCTCCCCTTTATAAGATTAGTTTAAACTTGTCATACTACTATAAGAATGCTGTGTGTGAAGCAAGATTAAATTTGTTAATGCATATACAGTATCTAGTAATCATAGTACAGTGGGGACAGTGAACATGAGGAGGCAATACAGACTGGAGAGGATGTCAGCATATTGCAGGAAACCATGCACATACTACTACTACTAATAATAATAATAATCATAATAATCATAATAATAATAATAATAACAAAAGCCTCTATTTTATTCATGGAATATTTACGGGATCAGTTGTGTTTCATTGGCCAAAAGTAACCCCTGGTAGTTAAAGTTATTAATATTGATTACTTTTTAATGCCTTTATGTGAATAAATGTAAATAAAAATATCTGTGGTAAAATTGTGTGGCATAGATATAGACGGACGGACGGACGGACGGACGGACGGACGGACGGATAGATAGATAGATAGATAGATAGATAGATAGATAGATAGATAGATAGATAGATAGATAGATAGATAGATA
>JAQQZT010000005.1:22487316-22501282 GCA_030068275.1 Clarias platycephalus
CTTGAGTAAATCCACTGTAGTTACAACACCAATTGCTGTATCAAAATAGTTCAAAGTAGTTACGGTTTCTCATTACGTTCAAAAGCTTGTTTCTCCTCAATTCCGCATCTTAAACTGAACCTTCTATCATACGATCGTCATACAAAAAACGTATAACAGTGGAGTGACGTCACAGACCAACCTACGATAGTCAAACGTGACTGCTTAACTAACAAATTCAACGATTATGGCTTATCTAATAAACTTAATGCTTAACTAATAGACAAATAGGTAAATTAAAAATGAAATAAGATCAAATAAAATAAAATAAAACAAACACAACAACACATTCATAAGACACGATATGGCTCTTACAGTGTGTTTGCCCTGCAATGGATTGGCACCCTATCCAGGATGTACCCTGACTCATGCCCTAAGCCCTAAGCCTCCTGGGATAGGCTCCTGAATACAGGATAAAACGGTATAGAAGATGAGTGAGTGAGTGAGTGAGTGAGCATCAACAAGCTGTTGAGCCCACTGAAATGTCGCTCAGTGGATTTTTTATTTGATCTAAATTTTATTTATTTATAAATTTTTAAAGTTCTAGAGACAAACCAGCCCTTTGGCCACCAAAAAATATGCTCCACTTTTTCGCACATCCCAATGATGTTCATGATAAAGTGGCTGGTAGATGTGCTTAATATAGCATTTGTGTTTTTACAAATATGTGACCCAGTCTGTGAAAACCCAGCTAAATTAATTATAAATATATGTATTATATACAACACACACACACACACACACACACACACACACACACACACACACACACACATAAATACAGTATATATACGCAATAATATACATTTATTTATTTATTTATTTATTTATTTTATTACATATATAGAATTTGTTTATTCCTGTATAAAAATTTGACATAATTAGGATGTCACTAAGAAAGATGAGATTTAATGATTTAATGATAGTGTGAAGGCATTCAATTTCGTAACAAATTACCTGGATATTGCATTACATAACATATTCATTTATTTACTAAATAATTAACCCATTTATTCATTTATTTACTTCAGTCCACAATTGTTATTGCTGGATTTATTTTCTAGACTTTATGATATATACAATACATATATACTTGCATTTCGAAGAAGCTAGTTCCTGTTTGTTTTGCTCCTGATAATCTATTCAGAGAAAGTTATAAGTGCTTTTTGTTTAAAATACCTTTGAACTGACTCATTTTCTCAATGCCAGATGCACTGACTCATACATGCAACTGAGATGATGTCATACCATTGACATGAATAAAGTCTGCTGGAGGAAGATGAAAGACAACAACTAACCCAAAAATTTCATATCAAGAATTCTGCAGATTTTTTGGCATAGATTTTGCACATTAGACTAAACAATCATTTTGTTACCATTAATCTCACTTTATGTCTTTGTTTTTTCTCTCTTTAATATTTGTAATTTTAAAAGTGGAGTTGAGAGGCAATATGCAAGAATAAATCATGCATTTATAAAAAAATTTAAAAAATACTTTATTTATTTAAATGTATATTTAAGTAAAGCAGGAACGCGGTTACATCTGTCCCAGATCTCTTTATGTCTGTAGTGTTTTTATCTTCTCGTTGTGTTATCAGTTACAGTTAGATCTATATTAATATCTTTCATAAGCACTTGATTTCGGAGAAACTCAGCTTTAAACCTGGTTCAGTATTTTTGTACACTGGTATTAATAATGGCATGAAAAATGTCATTATCTCCAGGTACAATATGTGGCCCATAAAATATTCCACAGGAATTCTACAAAAAATGGTTTAAAAATCATAGCACTTAGATTGCTGCAGTCATTTAGTTGAACTTTTGAAGACAGAAAGCCTAAAAAAGCTGGGCTCAACAAGTATTCTCATTTTTCTAAATAAGAAATAACTCTGACAGTGTGCTTGTGTTTAAAGTGGTGTACAGCTTTCCTGTCAGTCCTGTCTTGTTGTAGCGGTGCTCCTTGCTGAAAGAGGAGATAGCCATATCTAAGGTCACTCTCTGATTACCTTTTCGACATCTAGAGTCAAGTAACTATTAAATATGTTGCTTACATTTCTGCCATGTCTCTCGTCAGCCCAATTTTTTTTCAATCTGTCTGACATTAACATGCAGTCTTTTTTTTTTAAGTATGGTTAAACACGTCAAGAAAGGACTTTGTGTTTCGTGAAAATCATAATAGGCAGTTGATTGTAGACTGAATAGGGCCTGTAAAATATGCACTGACTTTATTTTTTGGGCAGCCAACTAGTAACATCTTGCAAAATATACCTTACTATGGATAGGTTTATCAATAACAATGACAGTATTAGAAGTTGCTTAATAATTATTTAGACATTAAAATGTCTGGATAATTTCTTCTTTTTTTCAGCATTTTAGAATATTTATCCAAACATGTCTGCTTAACATACAATCTAACTGAGCTACTTATTTATGAATATACAGTAAGATTAATAAGTATTATTCCATGCAAAAGTCAACACCAACATTGTGTATTTAAACGACTTGCCCAGGGAAAGGTGAATCTTGCTAAACACAATATGTGACTCTTTTAAGCCCTGACAAATATCAATAGATCAAATCAATAATGATCTGTTAAGTACACCCTAAATCAAGCAAATATGGTGTTCAGAGCCTGTGTTTTATCCAGTCAATAATGAATGGTATATCTAATCAAGTGTATGTTCCTAATCATTTTATATGCAAAGATTAAAAAAAAAAAGAAGAAATGTGTGTTGTACAGAAATGTGTCCTGCCATTATCAAAAAGAAGAATGCTGTGGATGGATTCTGTAAAAACAGCCAGAAATGACACCCCACACACTAACCAGTCAGGCTGTTAAAAGGTTTGTGCGTTTCCTAAGTGTAAAGTTTTTTTTTTAATTATCAACATGTGTAAATGAAGGACATAATTTCCTCTCAGGTAAAATGTCTAAGTTGTACAAAAATAAATCATGGTATATAATGGCAAAACTTTGTATGTTTAGGAAAGAGTAATTAAAAGAATTATGTAAATTAAACTTAAAACATTTAAACAAACATTTAACAAATAACATTTAAAAATAAAATCCACATAATACCAATATGTAAAAAGTACACAATACCATAATCTGCCTAAAGATCAGATTTACTTGCTAACTTTTCTCACACAGTGAATGTCATGAGTTGATCAAGTTGTCAAGAAGCTATCGAGAAATGGACAGAAAGCCTTATTGTTTCAGTTTGCAATCAGATACCTGCTGTCACTTGTTCTGCAAGGCATGAAAGCCATTACATTATCAACAAAACACAGACAAAAGAGATTAGACAGAGGAGAACGTTTTAATTTAATGTTTAAATGACAAAATTATACATTATAAAAATTGAATTATTTTATAAAAGTTAAATATACAAAGTATTATACATTGTATATCCTATTTATTGTATATTCTGTATGCTCAATATTGTATATTCACTGCATGAAAATTAAATCAAAGTTTGCATTTAGACAATCTATATTTTGGTGTGTCACAGTGAAATTAAAAGGAATCTTTATAGGACATTTTATACTTGTTACTTTTGGAGGTGACCAAATTTTTAAATGCTTAATTTCAGTTTTTGGTTAAGACACATTCAGATGCAAAATATATATTTCCACTAAGGAAGGTATATATATATTAATATATGATATTTAATATATATGTTGATTATGTTCCTAATCGTTTTATATGCAAAGATTAAAAAAATAATAATAACTTTTATATATCTATTATGAAATAATTTTATTAAGGTGAGACTTGTATGTGTTTTGTATAATGCAAATGAAGGGCTTAGTTAATGTTTGGAATTATTGATGTAATAATAATTTTATTTATTGATATAATAATATAATTGTATTGATATGTTAGGAAATTAACAAACATGGCTGAATCTTGTATCACAGTAGCAAAGAAAAAAAAGTTAAAATACATTGTTGTAAAGTCAGTGACCTTGACGCGACAGCTGCATGGTGCTGGTCTGACTGTAGATGTAATCTGTTCCTTATCACTTTGGTCTGTTTCAAACAATGGTCATATTATCATGTGGCAGAAATCAAATGTGGCAACACGATTCAGTTACAGTAATGAATATGACAGAGGTGTCGCAAGGTATAACCCTCAATTATTCATCGCTGAGACGGCCGCCAACATGAAAGAAACAAAAACAGAGAGAGAGAGAGAGAACGAGAGAGAGAGATAAAGAAAATCAAGTATTTTTTTTTCTGATTCTCATGCTGACTTAGTTGAAACTCTAGCTGCCCTGTGACATCATAGATCAACTCGTGAATTCTTCTTAATGTATAGTTCATCAAATATTTACCATGCATGCCAAGAAGGGAAGACAGACCAAGGTCCCCAGACTGACTAGTGATATGGTACAGTATATAGTGTCCAGTATGTGTGTGTGTCTGGGTTTGATGGGTTCAGGCGGTTATTTGAGGGGAGAAAGTGGCTTGTCGTTTCAAGCATTCTCTGCTACCCCATGCTGATGTGAAGTGCAGGGTCATTGCTGTGCAGTGGCTTGGTTACACGAAGCCTGGTTGAGGCTGCAGAGGTGAAGTCAGATTCCCTAATACACGGGAAACAAAAGTGCTGTCAATCAGCCTGGGTCTGACAACTCATCAGCAACTCAGCAGTATGCCATTTAGCCTCTCATTGGTTTATTCCATCCTATTCCCTTTAGTTCATATGAGATCGATGAGCGTTACAACAGACTAGGAGGTTTAACGCCTTAATAGCAGTTACATCAGGATGTGGGGAATTTTATGACCAGATGTTTGGGATTGTTATTGACTTTACAGTCTATAATAGTGTCATGATTATACTGTATGACTGGTAAAGTTGTACTGCAATTTGGTCAATTAGATAGAAATAAACAGTGAAATCTGTTTAGGATTAGGGATGGCATAGTGATGCAGCAGGTAGAATTACCCTCGCATAGCTCCAGGGTCCTTAGACCCATCCTGATCTCGTCTCATCTTGTCGATTTTTTTCTGGGTTATCCAGCTTTCTTCCACCTCCCAAAAACACGATAATAAGTGAATTGCCTAAGATACATTACCTCTAATTATGACTGAGTTAGTGAATCTGTGTGTGCACGCTGCATGGATCCGGCTGTGATCGACTGGCATCCTGCCAAAATGCCCAGTAATAGGCTCTGCAACCAGTGGGACCCTGAGAATGATAAAGCGATTACTCAAAGGGAGTAAGTGAAAAAAAAAAGAGGGAAAGTTTATGAGATAAAAGAGAGAGAAGCATGCACGTGCGTGTGTGTGTTTTTTGTAGAGGGGCTCAGGGCGTTAAAGATTTGAGTGCACTACTATGTCTTAGGTCATCAGGTGGCAGAGTTAAACAAGCCTCAGTGAAGTTATAAACCCTTTGAAGTGGGTTGTGTTATCAGTCGACCGATCGATAGACGTGTGGTTGAAAAACAAATCCGTCATCAAAGGCACTCCAGTGTGTGAGCGTTCCCTTCATAAACTTGTTTTATTAATGCGAGAGAGGTTGTAAAAGGTCAAAGCTTTACAGTATACTTTATACTTTTAAACTTTCTTTTGCAGGAAGAATCCTCATGAAAATTTATTTTAAACATTTAGGTTCATTAAATTGTTATGACTGACAAACACTAGGACTTGCAAGAACCTGCCGAGTGTAAAATTATACTTTGACAAATGATTTAAATGTTCAACTTTATTTAACAGAGAAACATGGTACTGTATGTACCATTGTTTTATGGTAAAGTCTTTTCTATGGTGACATCTCTTAACGGTTATGACAGGAGTCTCCAGTGTCAGTGTTTTGTACCAGTCAGAGTTTAAGCCTTGCCTTTACGTTTTCAGCGTATTAAACTGATAAAAACTACAATCTGCCAATCTTTAACTTAAAATAATATAACTGCTGGGAAAAAGACACAATTTAAATGAAAAGTGATGTAACAACCTCAGCAGCAATCTCATTTTCCCTCTCGTCTGTTCTAACCACTCGGCATTCAGCATCACCAGTACACTAATCACTGGCCTTATCATCTGTCATCATCTGCACCTGTATCTCACTGGTTCATAACTTAAGTTAGATGTTTTTATGCTCGATTGATTCATAGGTCACTGTATGGCTTAACAAATAAAACAGCTGTTTGGGTACAGGGACTGGACTGAGTAGGCTCTCATTTTCAGTCAAGTCCCTGTACCCAAACAGCTGTTTTATTTTTGAAGAGAGAGCATGGAGAACTATACCTCAAGATACAAGAAGGTCTGGCTCTTTAGAAGCAAAATATGAAGAAAGGAGAGGTGGCTCAAGAATTTTGCATGGTACCATGCCATGACATCACCAGGACAATAAGAGGGATGCTGTTAGGATAGTAGTTTATCCAAACTGTTTTTGGTAAAGTATTGCTTAAATAGTATTATACAAATAACTGAACATTTTAGGAATGTATACATGTACTGTACATAGACAGTGTACAGTATTTTCCTATAGACTTTCCAATAGACTTTTCCTATAGAGATTTTCTATAAACATTTTCCTGGTGATGTCCATACAGCCAAGTCACTGGCAATCTTTAAGCGA
This sequence comes from Clarias platycephalus, assembly GCA_030068275.1. Classification (NCBI taxonomy): domain Eukaryota; kingdom Metazoa; phylum Chordata; class Actinopteri; order Siluriformes; family Clariidae; genus Clarias; species Clarias platycephalus. Next base: position 22,493,936 of record JAQQZT010000005.1, read on the forward strand.
TTTCTTAGGTATTTGGGTTAACACTTCTGAAAAAAAAAAAATGAAAATAAATTAATTAATTAAAAAAAAAATTATATATATATATATATATATATATATATATAATGAAAAATAAATAAATTTGGGAAAGTATTTTTTTTCCCATTTATATATCATTTGTTTTTTTATTTGTCTTTTTTACTTAGACTTACTAACCCAGTGTAATGATCGATCCAATGGCGGAAACTTCAAAGCACCTTTGTAAGTCGCTCTGGATAAGGTTGGATAAGAATTACTTGTTAATGTTCCAGTTATTTCTATTGGCACAACATAACATGTTAGCTTTTTCAGATTTTATTATCACAGTATATCGTCACACAAATACACAAATTTATTATCACATTAACCTGATCGAATGTATCAAATCAAATGTTATGCATTAACAGCATTGTTCTTTTCATGTTTACGTCATCTGATGATGTATTTTTAATATAGTTTCACATAAGTTAGTAGACAAATAGTGTGGTGGATGAAACAGAATACACAACTCCACACGTGTGCACCACTGAACCACCCAACCCCTTCGCTCACTGGCCAAGAAAAAAGAAAAAAAAAAAAGGCATGAGTGTGTCGTTTCTGATCATTGCAGCTCCATGAGTCCTGAGGCTGTGGTCTCGGCATGTGTTCCCTGCTGCAGATCCATCCAGCTGTCCTGCACTTTTGGTCCCAATCGATAGTGCCTCCTCACAGTTGGATGGCACCTTTGCATTTGATGTTTCTGTATCTGAACCGGGTTCCAGCATTGTAATAGGTTGCTCGGCTTCATGAGGAATCAACGGCCTCTTCTGCCCTTTTATTGAAAGAACTTTATGCAGGGTGATCACGCAGAGAGCCCAGTGGCAACAACGGGATACCTGTGTGTGTTAATATTAATAGGTAGAAACTAACGAATACATATCAATACTGTAGGTAGGGGGAATTAATGGCAATATTCCCCTAACAGAATGGCAAAATTTTCTGATTTCTGAACTCTCGCTATGCCGTATGGCTGCAGGCTACACCTCATACCTTCATCCACTGCACTAATGAGTGTATGTGTGTGAAGGTGGGAAAGCATCCCAAGGAGGGACATGAAAGCAAAAGTATTGATTGAAGAACAGACAAATATGTTCTGAAAAACAAGGCAATGGTGAAGCTTCACTTCAGAGTACACAAACACATCCCCTTCCCAGCACCTCGTTACACCGTCAATACTTTCAAGTATTCTTCATGGCTTCCATACTTTAAAGTGCTGGAAGTCCTGCGAATCAAAGACAGACGTTTTTTGTTCTGCCCGACTCTTTGAACTTTGCACCATTCCTTTCTGCAAACGAGCCGTGTGTGTATTTGTGCCCCGTAAGGCCTGAGCTTTAATGAGTACTGTCAACAACATAACATGAAAGGAGTCTGACAAGTGTTCATGTCAACACTGATAGAAAGTGGTTCGGTAACATAACAATCTTCTTGTCATTGCTGCCTTGAGCAGGTCTGTGGAGTGGTGCATACATACATAACCACATCAACTATGATGGAGGTGGAGTCAGATAACAGAAGTCAAATTTCAATCTGGGTTGTCCATCATTCCACTTAAAAGCGATGTTATTTTTTTATTTACTTAAGTATTCATTCATATTCCCTTATTCTGTCCAGCTAACTCAACTCCTCATCAGTCCGCTCTGATCAAATAGTTCAGGTTCTTAAGCTTTAACTGCTATGCTAATACGAACATCAATTCCATTGTGCTTGTTATCTCGTAGATAAGCCGAGCCGAGACAAATGCAAAACTCAGTTGCACAGTTACATTGTTTAGCTGTACTGCATTCTGGATCTTTGAGATCATTTGCTATCTCAGTTATTTATATGTTTTGCTTCTTATTAATATGATATTGTACATTGCTGGGGAAAAAGAAAATAAGTACTGACAGAAGGTCTTTTGCTTTAAGGAGCAAATTTAAATATGTGAGTTAGCACTCATGGTTGTGGAATTTCTTTGCCAGGTAACCATCATTGTAACTGCTCTAACATTGTCTCCATGTGATGTCACTGCATTTACATTACATTTACATTATGGCATTTGGCAGACGGCCTTATCCAGAAATACTTACATTTTTATCTCATTATACATCTGAGCAGTTAAGGGCCTTGCTCAAGGGCTCAACAGTGGCGACTTGGTGGTGGTGGTAGAATTTAAACCTGGGACCTTCTGATCATTAATCCAATACCTTAAACACTGAGCTACTCTTCGCCCCCTCCCTAGAAAACATAAGTATACATTAGTTTTAGTTCACCATGTGCTCACGCTGGCATTTTCAACATCAGACCAAAAGACACAACAGAATGCATGTGGATAAAGTCACAACCTGATCAAACTTAATGGTGTTTAGTCATGGAACTTACACAACAATGCTGGGTGCTTGGGCTAAATGCACTCGTTATATATGATGGTTCCTTTACCAGCTGTAAATGTAACGTTATATTCAAACAACACAACTACAGCTCCAGGAGAAAATGTTTCATCGTGTTTTCATCTTTATCCAGACTGTCACCAATGGAGCACCCCGCCCCAAAAAGAAGAGAAAAAAAAACAGAAAAATAACAAAGATAATAATAATAATAATAATAATAATAATAATTCATAAATAATAATAAACTACAAAAATAAAAAGCAAACAGCGATCTTTAATCCGTTGATAGACTCTCCCCTCTCCTGCACCTGCCTGACTGGTCCGAGAGCACAGGAGCCGATAATACAGCAGGGCTGTGCTCAATAATGAAAGCGCTCAAAAACATATGTTATTTTATCAGACTGTTCAAGTGTTGTACATTCGTGAACGTTTTACAAGCGCTCTTGTTAAACGCCACCCAGCAACCTGCGCTCTCGCACGCTATCCATAGTGAATGGCATGGTTGCTTGTTACATTTAACATTCAATTTGGCAGTGTTACTGTACGTCTATTATTGACATTAGGTGACTTTTTCTTTCCTTTTTTAATTTCAGCAGCTTTTGCCCAAGCCCACCTAACTACCTTCTGTAAAGAAGCTTAACTAGCACATAAACCTAGCAAAGCAAACTTTTTCAAGGGGTCTCGGATCCCCACTGAGGTTCGGATGGCAGTATTTGTACTTGTTCAGGTGAACTGCATTAACGGAACAATTGCACCAGAGTTAATTTTACAATAAGCAAAAAATAAATTTAAAAAAGTGTAACCAAACCCTCAAAACATCCGACCCCAAATCTTACCCTTTACTTCAGCTGTGGTCAAACACAGATATGTATAAGGTGAACCAGGGAATCTGTTTGGTGGGTTCATGATAGTTGAGGAAATGCAAGAACCTTTTCCATCACTATATGTACAAACACTTATATAATAGCTTCATACACCACTATATTGTTAGATAAATTATATTAATTGCAATATGCTGCATTTTGCTTACCAAAAAAAAGGATGCCTGAACTTTTCAACCTCTGTGCAGGCAAGTGGCTAATGTGAGAAAAACCATAGATGTTCAGATGTTCATAACATTGTTGTTAGCAACAGGCTAATTTGTTGAGTGCTGAGTGATGTGTATTAATCTCCTCAACACAAAAAAAAGCTGATTATATAGTAAAGTCAATGTTATAGACTTAACTTTTTTTTTTTTTTTTTTTTTTTTTAAGTGTTTTTCTTTAACCTAAAGTAAATTGCTTGCCTGTTGGTGCTATGAGCAGCCATGTTGATCTGATTACACATACTGAACTCGGGGTTGAGTAAGTTGCTATGAGTTTATAAGTAGGATATTTCAGGTTTTAGTGAAATGCAGTATACTGTACATTCAGAATACCTATAATGCAACTTTGGAAAAATATGCAGATCACTATAAAATGGACCTGAAATTGGAATAAGAGAACTTCAAAATCAGACAGACAATCTGAACAACAGAGTAAAAAGAAAAAAGCAGACAAGGGTCAGAGAAATTGTAAACAGAGATAACCTGTGCGAACAGGAAGAGCAAAGTATCAAACAAATAGTAAAAAAAAAAAAAGTTATAAAAAATTATCACCAGTACAGGCTAGGAGCAAGACTCTGCTAAGAGTCTTTGGTTGTCTGAGTTATTTAAAGAGAGACTGCGAACAGGTGTGTTTAAATAGAATTCTGGGAAACATGAGCATGTGACATGATTTGTATGAAGACGCTGACAGGAAACAGTGTTGATGTCATGAGTGCTGTGATGCAGAGGTTCATTTGCAGTTCTAGATGATTTGTTTGTATGTCAGAGGCTGTGGTGGCTGAAGTGGTAAAGTGTCAAAGACTTTAATTTGACATTTGTGCTTCAGTGAACAAAGGGAAGAAGCTCGGGGACTTTCACCTCTCGCCTCCCTTGTTAATCTGCTCTATTCAGACGCTAATGGTATCACGCTGTCACTGGACTTCTGGAGAGCCTGCGGCCACCTGCAGCTGGGTCCTGACCACCACCCATGACATCATCTTCCTGGAATGCAGACCCCCCCCCCCCCACCCCCAATCCCCTCCCATTTTCCCCTCTGAATTATTACTGCACCCTTCCACTGGTTTGTGGTTGACAGCTGCATTTTAAGGTATTGTCATGAAGATCTAAAAAAAATAGTGAGTAACCTAAATGGTAACCCAAATGAAAGGGTTTATTTAATGTAAATATTAGTTGCGGTTGAATTTACCCTGATGGAATGATGGAATTGAATGACAAAGGAATCGAATGCAGGTGAATTGCAATAATAAACAGTGACAGTAAAAGACAATCCTATTTATATGTAAGCAGTGTAGTATGACAAAATAATAGAGAACTAGGTGCCTAGACAAAAGCATCACAAACTTTCCACAGTGTTTTTCCTGATGTGATTTCCATATCATATCATACTCTATGGAATGCATATTATCACATGTAAAGCAGATTAGATTTTTCTGAAAGCAGTCAGCACTGTGGTTCTCATTTTGTCTCATGCAGTAACGTGGCACCAGAGGGTCCCTCTCCTGGGATTTGTAACTCTTAATCCCCTTTGAACTTAGGGGAATTTGGTAATTTCCTTTGAGGTGAAGTAATAAAGATCCTTGGTCCTGAAATGTTTCACAACGGAGGTGAAAGTGCACCTTGTCTTAACTTTACTGCTACAACAGTGAGCACATCTGTCTTCTGTCATAACCTTTTTTATTGGTCATTTTTTCATTAAAAAGCAGTTGTTATGTAAAGGAGTTATCAATGTGTGTGATGCTGATCTGTCAGAGTTTTATACCAAATATGAGTGCAATGGCCTTCCAATGATGTTGCACTACACATTTTACAGATGACAAAAGTTTCAAGAAAATAATACTGGGGAGATTAATGTAGATTTAATAAAGTCAATGATCATTTTCATTATTGAATAATGCTTTGTGTTTTTTTAACCTACATTACGTTTAAAGTAATTAAATGTTTGTGTATTATCATTTGTAACAGCTTCCTATACCAGACTTTACTTTACTTGTCTCTTAAAGTTATTAAGAAAGAAAAATATGCACCTTGTCATGATTCTGAGAAGACAACTTGCAAAATAGGCACCACAAAGACTCTCCCACAGTGAACACTTTACCGAGTGTTGCAAATCATAAATACTAAAAAAAAAAAAAAGACCACCATAGATGTATTTAAATTAATTAAACATAAACAAACAAATTAATAAATGAGCTTTACCATATCTGTGTTTCCTTGTTAATTAGCAACACATTAAACAATAACACCTTTTCTGGTGTTCCCTGTGAAACGTTTGCTGTTAAAATCCCAATCCCTATTGAAACTTAGAACAAGTAGAAAAGAAAAGTTTTGAGCCACCCCTCAGTTCATTTTTAATTAAATTAAATCAAATCAAATTATGCAGATTAAATAAAGAAATGGGAACAAATGTGCCTTATGATTATTTTTTTTTTATTTTTTTTATGTAACAGCCTCAGCAGCAACCTTATTTCCCCTCTCGTCGCTTCCAACCACTCAGCATTCAGCATCACCAGTATACTAATCACCGACATGGTTCTCAGTCATAATCCGCACCTGTTTCTCTCTGGTCCATGGCTCAAGTTAAATGGTAAACAGAGACTGCCCAAAAAATGAGGGACAAAAAAAGTCCTTCAGGAAATCTAGAGAACTATTTCTTAAAAGAATGTCTAAAAAGTGCATCTGAAAGGATGGGTGTAGTACTGAAAATGCATTGTACCTATATTTCCTTTTCCACTGTGCTTCTTTAATTAAAAAAAAAAGAAAGAAAGAAAGAAAAAGAATGTTTAACAGTCATTGACTCATTACTCAAACAGCTCATTGTGTTACAGTGAGGTCAGAGAATTGAGGATTAATCTTGCAACCAATTCCCCCTCTGTTCTATATCTCATGCACTGGGGGGTCTGAAATAAGCCTCTCCTCTTGCTATGAGTCATTAAGCATGCTGATGTGACCTTGCTTCTATTTTAAACCCATTACCAAAACGGCTCATTCACACAGGATACTCATAATTCCAGCTCCGGTCATGATGTCATGGCAGAACCGATTTTCTAACTGCATTATTACGTTGGTAAAGTTTACAGTAAAGTATGCTTATCGGTTTGGCTCACGGTTCAGTGGGTCAAAGTGGGTGACTGACTGGTGTCCTTTCTAAACAAATAGTTTTCCACAGAAATTCAGCTGAACCATAAAGCTCTGAATGAAAGGCGTGGATGATTAAATGTGTGTTTAAGAAACAGCTCATCTGTTTACTGAGGTCTTCACTTGATGAAGTCACTACCCATTACATCCTGCAGGGAAAACCCAAAGCAGTCCACAGGCAATTCTTTATGACACAGGGTCATAAAGAAGAATGTCACAAAGGTTAAACCTGACAAATGGATTAGAATATTAATATTGTGAAATGCATTATTTTTTAAATTGTTTTGCACCATTGTTTTACCTACATTTTCTGTTGATAATGAATACCTTCTACTTTTATGTCACTAACTTTTTAATTGTTATGCATTTTGCATATGCTAGCAAGCACTTTGATTTGCATTATAAATAAATAAATAAAAAGTATTGCACTATACATACCATTGTGTATATACAGTGAGGTCAATAAGTATTTAATCACCCTGTGATTTTGCAAGTTCTCTTACTTAGAAATCATGGAGGGGTCTACAATTGTGCATTTCCACTGTGAGAGACAGAATCTAAAAAGAAAAATCCGGAAACCACATTGTATGATTTTTGAACAATTTATTTGTGAATTACTGTGTCAAAAAAGTATTTGATCACTTGCTTATCAGCCAGATTTCTGACCCTCAAAGACCTGTTATTTTGCTTTTAAATAGTCCAGCT
>JAQQZT010000005.1:22517904-22528637 GCA_030068275.1 Clarias platycephalus
ATAAAAATTATAAATGAAAAATTATAGATTAAAAATTGCATATTGCAAATAAATAATGCAATTAAAATGTGTCACGGTACTGAGAAAATGCAGAACATGAAGACTCTACCTCGTCTCCCGCTGTCATTCCATTTATTTATTTATAACTTTAAATTAATTTATTATTTTTATCTCATCCCTGCCGTGAATGTTGTAACATTTATTGCTGACTTTGTCTTAACAATTTGCAATTAACCTATTTGCAGAAGCTACCACACAATTCCTTGTTGAATCTAGAAACAATAACACATGAACCTAAGAAACACATGAACTTATAAACCTGTTCTAGTGCTGCTGTAACTAAGAGCTCAAGTTTTATTTCTCATTTTATATCTGGTTCTAGTTGTCAGGAGTTTTATGGTATAAATTTTGCTTGCAGCTGAGACGCTTCGATGTAGTCGGCCTGCACAAGAGCACAGTGACGGCATTAGCGTGGAGCACTAATGGCATGAAACTCTTCTCTGGTGATGATAAAGGGAAGGTGGTTTATTCCTCTGTGGATCTGGACCAGGTGAGAATCAGTCCTAAACTTTCGGATAAATGTCTAGAATATGTTTAGAGCAGTGCTTTGTAGGAGTGCTCTTTTTTTTCTTGCAGATTGCTATGAGATGATATTATTTTAGCCAAAATAGCACTTCCTGCGGCGGCACGGTGGTGTGAGTGTTTAGCACTGTCGCCCTGGACCTCCAGGGTCCAGGCTCGATTTCCATTTCTGTGTGCATGGAGTTTGCATGTTTTCCCCCTGCTTGGTGGGTTTCCTCCGCGTACTCCGGTTTTCTCCCACAGTCCAAAGATATGCAGGTTAGGTTGATTGGCGTTCCCTAATTGCCCACATTGTGTGAATGAGTGTGTGAGTGTGTGTACGTCTGTGTGCCCTGTGATGGATTGGCACCCTGTCCAGGGTGTACCCTGCCCTGTGCCCTAAGACTCCTGGGATAGGCTCCAGGCCCCCCGCGACCCTGAACAGGATTAAGCGGTATAGAAGATGACTGACTGACTGACTGTGTGAATGAGTGTGTGTATGTGTGTGTGTTCCCTGCGATGGATTGGCACCCTGTCCAGGGTGTACCCTGCCTCGTGCCCTAAGCCTCCAGGGATCGGCTCCAGGTCCCCGCGACCCTGAATACAGGATAAAGCGGTATAGACGATGAGTGAGTGAGTGAAAGTGAGTGAGCACTTCCTGCATGAATCATCAGTATCGGATCACCTGAAATACAAAGTACAGTCTCTCATCATGTTGATGTCTGCCTTTCCCACCATGCAAGAGTCTACAGACAAAAATGTAATATTATCACCACTTATGATTTTATGGATGATTGTATGTATGAATATATACATACAGTTGTGCTCAAAATTATTTGCACCCGTGTTTTTGAGTTCTCTTCTGTAATGAATGAGTTTTATTATACTTCATATATGTAATATGTGACTAATAACTAAAGAAATGATAAGAAATATGACAATTTATGGGTTTTTATTGACAGAAATATTAAAGAATCACCATGTTCAGAATGATTCATACCATTTATATTATAATCAATAGCAAAGCCTTTGTTCTTAATGACGGCCTGCAAACGCTTCTTGTAGGTCTCCACAAGATTTCTACAGGTCTACTGCAGAATGTTTCCCCACTCTTGGAGAGTGGAAGACTTCCTGGCCCTAACCCAGATCTTCGACTCTAAATTGGCTTTAGGTCAGATGTCCATGGAGTCCACCTCAATGCAGAATTTGTTGAACAGTGGATCTTGATACCATCTCCACTACTTGGTTGAGGGTGTCTATTAGAACTTTGATGGTGATGTGGGTGGGGTGGTTTGCACTGCGGCAGATCTTTGTGCTATGCACTTCCTGCCACGCCCATCCACATGTTGAACATCTTGAACTTCATGATGATACTCTGTATGGTTGATACAGGGACATCCAGTTCTTTTGAAATTGCCTTGTAGCAACTTTTCCTCAACTTTGGGCATTGACAACACGCATATGAAGATCATGACCGAGTTGGCCATGGTGACCGTGACTGAGAATAATGAAAGCTTTGCCCCCTTAATTATACTTTACAGAGCAGGTGTTTCCATTTAACATTTATTAGGCCTTAATTGATTATACTGTACCTAAATTGATTGATTGATTGATTAGTCACTGGAGTGTGAAACTACATACACTTTCACAAAAGAAGGACTTTTTCTAAGGGTATGATGAATTTTGAACAGGCTCAAAAGAGAATCTGTGGCCATATCTAATGGTATACAAATTAAGTTTAACTAACACATATGTGGGGTTGTGCATAACAACTAATGTATATTGAATACAATTGAAGTTTTACCTACTAATTGAAGTACAGTAGTTTTTATAAATAAATAAAATTAAAGTATTGATTTGTACAAGGGTTATGAATAATTTTGAGCACAACTATATACATGGAAAAACTTGTATAAATATTTTAATACTACATTTATTGCCATGTTATAGCAATTATATTCATATAATAATAATAATAATAATAATCATAATCATAATAATACAATAATATATTATTATTATTGTTGGTGATTAAACACAAACACTGATCCCGCTCAGAAATGCAGTACCTTATGATTTTTTTTTTTAACCTATGGTAATCATCTCTCTGTATAATTGTATTGTGTCTGTGTATGTGCCAGGGTGTGTGCAACCCGGTGGTGTTGTTAGAAGAACCGTCAGCTGTAGTTCAACTGGAATACAGTCAGAAGGTGCTCCTTATTTCTACCTGTCAGTGCTCTCTTGTGTTTAATACTCAAGATCAGTCTCTCCAGCAGCTGGGCACCAAACCCAGAAAAAGGTGAGATGAACAAACCCTACCACTCTCCTTCATCTGGATGGTTGTGCACAGTAAGGGCCCAGGTTTTATTGTCATAATGGATTTTAGAAATGTCGCAGTTTTCAGATGCAACGTATGTTCAGGAAGTATTTAAACCTACTTTATTGATGCTTAATTACATTGACTTTTTGGCCATCGATTTACACAAACCAAAAGGGAAAATTTTCTCCCATCCGTTTTTCATACTGCTCAGTGTAGGGTCAGGGGAATTGGGGCTTATCGCAGGGAACTTAGGGTACAACGCAAGGCAAAAGGCAAAAATCCACTGCAGGGTACAAGCACACACACCTTCATGCACCCAATCATACACTGTAGGCAGTTTGGAAATGCCGATCAACCTAGAACTGTGGGAGGAACCTGGAAGGAACCCACCAAGCACGGGGAGAACTCCACATGAACAAACCAGTTGCGTTATTTTAAACCCCCCACCCTGGAGATGCGAGGTGATCGTGCTAGCCATTAAGACACCCTGGTGCCAAAGTATTCAGACCCTATGACAATATTTATAGTGTCCTTGATTTAAGTTTCTGTGTGTACATCGTCTTGGTCTGGGCAGTTCTTGCAGCCCGATCTTCTAAGCGTAGTCAGGTCATCTGTGTGAGTGTCTGTGAACTGGGTTCACTTGTACGCTGTGACTGGCCCACTCAAGGACTTGGCCCAGATCTACTTCTCCATGGTCTTGGCTTTATGCCTTGGGTGATTGTCATGCTAAACCTGCTCCCATCACAAATGTTCTTTTGACCAAAGTAACACAAAGATCCACAGATATACTCAAAAATCTTGGAGAAACCCTTCTGAGAGATTTGGAGGTTGTTATAGCTACAAATCCTCATAGCAAGTCCAGATTATTGCCCATAATTTTGGAATGGGATGTTCCAACACGCTTACTCTGATCAGCCATAACATTATGACCATTGGCCAAGTCCCCCAGATGTCAATCCAGCTAAGCATTCATGGAACACGTCCATGGAGGACCCACCCGCAATCCACAACACCCAAAGGATCCCCCACTAACATTACAGTGCCGGACACCACAACACAAAATAAATTTGACATTATCGATTGATGCCCACATGAACTGAATCAATTTTATCTTGAATTCATTGCACAATTGTGTTCACAAACCGAATGGGTCAGAATTCTTTCTAAATCCACTGTATATGACCTTGGATGCACTAAGGGAATGTGATAAGCTTGAGAAACCACAGAAATATCTGGTCATGTTGCTTCCTTGTTCCTAAAATAACTTCCCATGACATTGAATTTGAAATTCTATATATACCTCGGTCATGGGATTTTAATTTCTTCTGTCTTCAGCCATGTCCAAGTCCTTGTGATTCATCAAACATTCTACTTCAAAGCAAGTGATAATTGATTAATCAATAAAAATACATTCACACTTATGATCAGCCTGAACTTGTGTAAAGAAACAAAAACGTAAGTTGTAGACAGAATTTGTCATTTAATTGTGTAAAGCACAATCTCCCATCAGTGTTTCTCACCACAGTAGCTGATTAAATGTGTATTATGTTAACCATGCATGAATAAGCATTTGAAACTGTCATTGAAATATTTCAGTCTTGAAATGCTCCCTCCTGAAACTAATCTTGTCTTGTGTTTGTATTTAAGTAGAGACAGCTTAAAGAAACAGCATCATTTGCATTTTGCAAACTTAAATTAAAAAAATGTAACGTGTCTTTAAAAAAAACTAGGAAAACAAAATAATTTGCACATATTAGGAGTTTAATGGGTGCTACTTATGAAATGCCGGGTGCGGTATGAGAACATGTAGATCTAATTAAAATCATAAACCCAACAAATTCTACTGTTTATTGCTTCTTTGGAGTATCACCATAATCAAGTGATTTAAATGTGTCGATCTCATTTTTTGTTTCAGGTTATTTAGGCACGCTCAGTGTTCACTAAACTGCTTTATTTTTCCTTCAAAGCAACGGCAAGTTTGGGGCCTGTTTTCAGCCTGCACTGTGCAAGCAGAGTGACCTTCTGATGTACGCGGCACGGCCAGGCCTTCGTCTCTGGAGAACAGACGTACGTGGGCGCGTACAAGAGACACATGTGCTCAAGCCACTCTTTAACCAGGACGTGCCTAGGTTCGAGCTCTTTCCTCGCTCAAGCTCCGGCGGAGCGTACCGGCCCACTGAAAGGCAGCTGGGGCTCATCACCTGCTTCCTAAAGGACGGCTGGGTGCTCAGCTGGAATGAGTACAGCGTCTATATCGTGGATTGCACCAACCAGGTACAGTGACTTGTAGTTTATAGAATTTTATGCTTCGTAAATACAATAAAGTAAGTTATCCAATGTCCACCCCAAGGTACCACACTTTGGGTAACACTGCTTTATGTTTTCGTTCGACCACCTTTCTCTTTAATTACAGAGCACACACAAAGTGGCCCTTGCATGTGTGAAAAATTTATTTCATTCTTATACTTACCTATAAGATAATCTTGTCATTTCAAACTGTCAAAAAAACTTATTGTCATTCAGATTTATTCTGTAGTTTAGTCAAAGAAAAATTTGCTATGCATAGTTTGGAAAGTAAAAAGCAACTATTTGTCCACTTGAAGGTTATTGTCGGTGGAATGGAAAGCTGTGGAGACATAGTGTCTGTGTCCTGCACAGAAAATGAGATCTTTATTTTGAAAGGAGACAGAGACATTATGCGTATCTCCAACTGCCCTGAGGGACTGGTCTCCAACAGTAAGTCACTCTCTTTTTCTTTTCATACTGCACATCATCATTCAGATTCAGCAGAAATGCTGACTTCCTCTAGGATGACTGAAACATTTTAGGCTTTGTAGCTTAAAGCAGGTCTAATCAGCTTAAGTTTTAGGAATTTTATATACAGGGGTGTAAAGTATTTGTTTGCGTTATAATCAACAAAAGTGGGAGTTGGCTTGTTTTTCCTCAATGATTTTACAGTCTACTAATGAACTGTTTCGTGGACTGGATAATCTTTAGGCAGTCGGAGTCTAAAGATCCCTTGTGTATATACCATGTGTTAATCACATACAGGAAGTAAGATTTAGGGTCAGCGTTACCAGAGCAAACAGAAGTGTATGAGTCCAACATGAGTCCAGTCAGATCAAACACAGATCTGCTCAGGAGATTTAAGAGCAGGATGGTGTAGATGTTGAAAATAGATTAACACGTTATCCATAAGTTAATTGAAGGTTTTCACACATTATTAATCTTGTAATGTTTAAGAACATTATAGACTATTGATTGGAATATAAGAAATAGCAGTATTATCACAGCTTTTTGCACTTTGTACAAACCATGTTTAAGTTCCTGCAGAATTTCTGACAAGTATTAAACCCTGGATTTTTACTAAGGTTGATGTTAGCTTGATTATCTTTCTGTTTATTAATAGATTAAGAAAAGAAAGTCCAAGATTATTAATCCAGTAGATATTCTTAGATCAGAAAATGTTTCCTTTAAGTGAACTGACAAAGCAATCTTTTTCTCCACTTTTAGTGTCAGACTTGTCCTATCGCATAAGCTCCCCTCTGTCCACCCCAACCGTTCTACTCCCTGTAAACGGCTCAGTGGAAACAGCTCAGCCGATCAGGACCGTGGCCATCATTACCGAACCAGAAGAGCGCTCCAAAGCAGAAGAGTCTGAAGAGACACAGGAGGAGTTCAAAGAGTTACGGGAGGAGTTCAGCCAGGCACTGGAAGCACTAGAGTTGGCCGAGGAGGTAGAGGGCCGGAGGAAGACATTGACGGACACACGGAGCCGCAGTAGCTCCGTCACTTCATGGGACAGCACACAGGGAACTTCGGAGATGTCGTCCAGTCGCTATAGCACCATCACACAAGAGGACTTTCAGCAGGAGCTAGTTGTCAAACCTGTTAAATTGAAGAGAAGAGGCAAGAGGATAAGACACGGTATGTACTGAATGTTTCTTTATCAGTATTACCAAGCATTATAAACAGCATGATGCTCTTTATTTGTTTCTGATTCATTTCTCATTTCATGAATCCTAAGGATGGGATCTCAAGAGTTTTATTAACCATTATTTATGTACGGTTTGTGAACGCCTGACCATGATAACCATATGCAGCCATTCCCCAAACTGTTGCCACAAAGTTGAAAGTGCAAAGCTGTGTAGGATGTCTTTGCATTGCAATTTTCCTTCACTTCACAGGACAGTACTTCTGTGTACAATCCAAGGTCCATTAAGACAATTTACCACTTGTGGAATTGTGGGAGAGCCCTTTACAGACCCCAACCTCAACACCATACCACACACTGGAATGAATTTGACCGCTGACTACATGGCAGACCTCCTCAGCAAACATCAATGTCTGATCTCAATAATGCTCTTGTGGCTGAACGAGCACAAATCCCCACAGCCATGCTCCAAAATTTAGTGGAAACCAGAGTGATTATTGAAATCAGAAATCGATGTCTGATTGCGGAAAACAGAGTGATTATTACAAAAGCAAAAGGGAGGATTAAATCTGGAATGCAATGCTCAAAAAGCATGTACAGTATTCATGTTCTGGTCAGGTGTTCACCAACTTTTGGTCAGTAGTTTTGATGTAATTCTATTAAGACACGCTTGATGACTATTAAAACTGGTAGGACTAATAATAAATTAGGGACCCTATTACCATTACTATTATTTATTATTAGTACAAATACTATTATTATAATAGAACGTTTTTGTGCCAAAAACTTTGGAAGTTAATGCGGGTCATATGAATGGAGCTTTATGACTCAATCCCTCCCCCAGGGAATGACGTTATTACTTTTCTAAGCAGTAAGATAGATGGTTTCCCCAAAATTCCAGCTTTTCAGATTTGCACTAGACACCCGTATCTCCCTCGATTTCGCATACCACCTGGCGAATCTTGTATTAAACTGTTCAGTCGGGCCGCCTGAGCACTATGGAAAAAGAGTTGACCTCAGTAGAAAATACACCATTTTCGAGTTATGAACCGAGCCAATCTCCTTTGCTTCCACAGCCCTAGCTCGCTTGTGATCAGAAAATGAAATGCATCATATCGAATGGCATATGTGAACATCATATTTACTTTTTTTATCTTGTAAATCCACATGAATTAATGATGTAAAAATCTCACTAGTGTCCTGACAGTGAGTCAGCAAAAAAGGTTTAAAGCATTCAGCCGAGTCTCCTCTCTCGGACACTCTGATGGTTCCTGAAATAACGAGCTCAGGATCAGAGGATTCAAGTCAATGCATGGGATCATTTTACTCTCTCTGGGTGTGAGAGTGCAGAAAGGCCTGTTGTTATGGCTAAACCACATCCGTTCCACTCACACACACTCACTGGACTCTACTTTTATTTTGGGAAATGAAACATGGGGTACAAATGAGCTTTTTTCATTCACATGCACACGTGTGATTATTTGCATTACTGTCGGTGAATTTTCCTAAATCAGTGAGAGGCCTACCATGAAGCACGTGTGTCTTTATGCTGCTGCGTTGTACAGGAAGTGTCTCAGACTCTGCAGTTGTTTCTCCAGGGAAGCAGAAACGCGGACTCTGGTGGATTAAACTAACAAGCACACACAACGACTGAAATGTATTATTCTCTTCTGTATGTTACCTAATATGTTACAACAGTTTGTTTGCCATGTCATTCACTGCAAAAAGAAGCTGTTTAGTCGTCTGATGTTTCATAGGATATGGTTAGTTTTGACTCAAGTGTTAAAAATACATTTATTTATAAAAAGCAATTCTGTTATCCAGCTCTACTACTAAACAGCAGTGAAAACAAATGTGTTACTTTACTGCAGCTCTAATTCATATGCTTTTACAGAGAGTGGGAGCTTCCTGAACGAGCACAGCAGCTGGTCAGAGAGCATGTACAGCCAGGATGGCTTGACCAGCGACGGCCTCCAAACACCTGCCAGCGAGCCACCCTCAGACGGTACTAGCCTTCTGTGCAGCAGCCTGGACCTCCACAGTAATGACTCTCCTGATCACGAAGTCTCTGTGTGTATAGAGCCACTCACTACTGAAACATTCTTAACACCAAACCTTTCAGAGAAAATCCAGCTTAAGGACCAGGCGAACGGCGAGGGCCCCCAGATCAAAGGAGCAGAGGCTGAGCCCTCATCTCCTATATCCCTCTCTCTACAAGACATGGACTGCCAGGTTTACAGTGCCCCTGAAAAAGCAGTGGAAAACAATGAGCGAAAAGCCAGCACACCAGACGTAGACATGCTGCTGGAGTGCACTTTCTCCTACATGCATGCAGCTAATGAGAAGCTTGACATGGAGGAGCCAACTGAGTCGCATAATCCAGATCTTCAGCCCAAAGATGATTCAGAAAGGAACATTGATTTGGATTTATCGTACTATTCCATTAGGCCACTTCCATATTCCCCAGAACCAGAGCCCGAGCCATCACCCTCTAGTGACGAGGAGGACATATACGCACACGGAGTGCCACCTAGTGCCAGCGTGGGGGATGGCCTTGGTAATGTGGGCCTACAAAGTTCTACCATCAAGCAGACAGACCAGGAAGATGTGCGGCTCCATAAAACGGATCAGGTCAGTCTGAACTTTAATTTAACACATGAGGAAATTCTTGTACTGTATTATGATTTCATTGGTTTTAGTAGAAAATCTATGGGCGCCAATCTATGGAAACTTGAGAGCGGAGATGTGTGATACCAGATGATCTGATGTAGACATCATTAATCCTCTACATTATCAGTAGGGTTTTAACTTTTAAATATAATATCAGATTGAATGAGGGTTAAGTATGAACTGTTTTTAGACAATCCAAGGAAAAACATCTACAGCCAATTCCCGTACCACCTACAATAATCATGGTGATCTTAAGGCTTTCCATGCTGAGACATTTTTGGCAGCAGTGAGTTGCTTGATGGCGATGAGGGCATCAAGATTGGATCAAGCAGGTCAGGGGGGCAGAAGGAGTCAGGATCAATGGTTTCTCAGGTGTAATATGTAGCATGAAAAAGAGAGATGGGGGAAAAGAGAGAGAAGGTGTACACTGTACAGTCAAGAACTCTAGCTATAACAGCTATGAAATGAGAGCCAGAAGGTAAAACAGAAATGAGATTGTCCTTGGACTTAAAGTGCCCAGCCACTTCATCAACAATGACAGCATACGACATAGATGTCCCAAAATCGCCCATTGTGTGTTGGCATCCTGGTCAGGACTGTACCTCGCCTTGTGCCCGAAGTCTCCTGGCATAGACTCCAGGCAACAGCTGTCATCAAAATGTGAAACAATATGACCTCAGTGATTTTGACCATGGCATGGTTGTTGGTCACAGACAGGCTGGTAAAATCCTGTATTTACAAGATGATTTATGAAAGGCCTACTTTTGTGTTTAAACCTAAGTTGTAAATATTGCTGCATCGACGTAATTATTTACGTTGAATACGTAAATACGTTGACTTCGAGAATGGATGGAGAGTGCATCGGCCGATCGCAATGTTTACTTTCATCTCCAATTTTCTTAGCGCATGGATGGAGTATGATACTTTCTCACCCGAAATTCAAACCTGGTGCCGAGCATGTGTTTAATTCTTTAAAGAATCATTTAATAAAATGGTGCTCTGCATGCTGTTGGTGGGTCAAACAATTTCTGCATACATTTGGAATGGTTACATCCAACAAAAATTTCATGTTAAAACAAGTACACAAAAGTCCTTCTGAGAGGAATGCAGTGGATATATTCATACAAACCCGATTCCAAAAAAGTTGGGACACTGTACAAATTGTGAATACAAACAGAATGCAATGATGTGAAACTTTCAAATTTCAATATTTTATTCAGAATACAACATAGATGACATATCAAATGT
>JAQQZT010000005.1:22546373-22565917 GCA_030068275.1 Clarias platycephalus
GTGATATATATCGTTATCGAGGTAGAAAATTGCTTCTACCGTGATAGAAGATTTTGGTTATATCGCCCACCCCTAATCAAAGCCAAGGGTGGTCAATTGTGTTTTTATGTTTTTATTAGGTTATTAAATATGTTATGCTATTATAAATATTGAAGATTTTGTATTGAGTCAGTATATAGAATCATCTTCCAATCTGTTGTAGTATGTGCATGAGAGGTTTTGAACATATTACTGTTATTTGCAGGACACGTGAGGCTTCTGAGCTTTTCCTGTGGCAGTCAGAATGTGTGGGCATGTGACAGCAACGGAATGGTGTATTTCCGAGTGGGAACTCAACCGCTAAACCCCAGCATGATGCTCCCAGCCTGGATCAGCATCGAGCCACCTGAGCTGGTAAACAGGCCAGTCTGACTTACCCTGCTTACCTCAAACACCATCAACCAATTGATTCATTAAGGCTATTTTACGCTTTGATTTTCCTTAAATGATGCTTGTTTTATCCCATTATTGATTCAGCTGTCCAGGTAGAAGCAGCCTAACAGTTTCTCTTGTGCTGTTTTGTTCCATGGAGCAGCCTGTGGGTGTGCACTTAGTACGTGTTCAGACAAGTCCTAATGACCGCATGCTCTGGGCTCTGGACAGCCGATGTAACGTATATGTGCGTACTGGCATTACCGAGGAGATGCCGGTGGGGACGGCCTGGGAGCACATTCCTGGTATACACCATTAAGCAAACATTTTTTCTTTTATTTGCTTTGTTCCTTTATTTTTACTGACCTACATGTTAAAACATTTATTTTAATTCATGTAACATTGCTCTATAATGGAAGCTTCTAACTATGATTCTGTTAGAGCTAAGAAAGTTAATCCTAGAAATGAAACACTCAGAGCATTTGCAGCATTTGTTTTACAACAGTGTTGCGGGGATGGATACATTATACATTTATTAGCTAGTCCACAGGGTAATAGCAGCAAGATGTCAAGCACATTATGCATAAGGAAAATGTTTTTTAGACTAAAATAAAATCAACTGAAATATTTTTTCTTCAGTTGCTTCCTCACTGTTTCTCATAAAGGGGTTATAATTCATTTTCAGGATCATGAGGCCATTCACATCAAACTCAAGTTTTTTTCCCCCCTAAATCTGATTGTCCTGCTTGCCTGGGCTATTGATTTGTACCCCCCTATGTTTGGAAAGTTACTGAAATGAAGAATGTTTTAGTGTTAGACTAACTATTTTCTGATTTCCCCATGATGTCCCAACCCTCACTTTGATATTGATACTTTAAGTCCAGTCTATCTTTTGTTATTTTACAACATTAAGTCATTTTAATTTTAATCACCATTCATAGCTTGCTGCAGTGAAGTCCAACTGAAGTACTATTTCAAAGTAGTAAATGAAAACAGTAGGCGCTAACACACTGAAAGCATTGCCAGAATTTCATGTGCTGGCAGCAACCAACATGCTCTTAACACAACAAGTTCAGTAAAACCTCGGATTACGAGTGTTCCGCAAGACGAGCAAAGATTTGAATAAATTTTGACTTGGAAAACAAGCGTTGTCTTGGTTTACGAGCACCGAGTATCATGTATCACGCATGCGTTTTGCCGCCGAGCGTCACGTGATCACAACTGAGCCAACGGTTTTTCTCTCTCTTGCGCTGTGGGTCATCATCTCCCCTGCTGGGTCTTAGTGCTCGTCTCTTACTGGTATAATCAACATTGTGTGTGTGTTTTTCTTTCTCTTGCGCTGGAGAGTGTGTGTGTTTTGTGTGCGCGCTCGCGTTTTTTGACACAGCGCCGGTTCTCACACACACACACACACACACACACACACTCTCTCTCTCTCTCTCTCTCTCTCTCTCTCTCTCTCTCTCTCGCCTTTACTGTGTGTCAGTGTTTGACTGTGTGTGTTATGTGTGCGCGCGTGTGTAATTTGACACCGTGCCGGTTCACTTTCTCTCTCTCTCTCTCTCTTTCTTTCTCTCTCTCTCTCTCTCTCCTTTAATGTGTGTGTGTGTGTGTGTGTGTGTGTGTGTGTGTCAAATTATACGCGCGCGCACACACACTCCGGCGCAAGAGAGAGAAAAACACACACACAGCGCCTGTCGTCGGGATTTATTTTTACTTTTTTTTTTAAGGTAAAGTGCAGGTTAGTTTGTTTTATTTTTACTTTATATTTTGTGTTAATTATTTTTATGTATTTATTTTTTTAGGCTGTGGAACGAATAATTTGAATTTCCATTCATTTTTTATGGGAAAACTTGCTTTGATTTACGAGTCTTTTGGAATACGAGCCCGTTTCCGTAACGCATCTAAAAAGAAAACATTCAAAAGAATGAGATTTTAGGCAGATTAGTCGAGAAGCATTTCAAGTAGCAAGATAAACTTTCCTCGAAACAAGGCAAAACAAAGTACAGAGGTTTAAGTGAATAAATTTTTTTTAGATGACCAGGGAATCTCTGTAGAAGAGAATATACAGTAGGTTTTTACCTCCTTTTGAAGTTTTTGAAGTCTCAGTACGCCATCCTCTCCTCGACATCACATTGCAGGTGTTGCCATAATGGAGATTTACACCAAAGTCTGTAAGAACCAATAAGATTACTAAAGGTAAATATTAGATGTATTTATATAAGATATGGAGATACGTTTCTTAGATATTTGGAGAAAAACAAATAAACCTTCTCAACAGTTTTGACTGATGTTTTAGTCAGCAACCTAGTAACCAGTGACTATCCAATGACGGAAACTTCAAAGTCGCTCTGGATAAGAGTTCATGCCAAATTCCTAAATGTAAACGCAAGGTTTTGGATCCCTAACCTGATCAGGGTGGTAAAGTGCTGAGTCTGCAACTGCAGTTGGTCTGATCTATGTCATAACATTCCTTTAATGTCTGCTTAAAAGAGACCATTAAACAAGTAAATGAAAAACACTCGTGTAGAAGCAGTAGAAAGATGTATCGGCCTGGTGGAGAGTAAAACATTGTATTAGTAGAGTATTTTATAGTCAAGTAGACAGGATCTAACAGGACCTCTTCAGCAGCTTAGATCTACTGTAGAATGAAATTGCAGAGCAAACCAGGCCAGGATCATAAAATCCACTACAGTGCTGGAGGAAACATGTGGTGCAAGTTCCCTCACTGGCTACTACTGACTTTAGTTTTTTTTTTTGCCCCTGGCATCACTATGGACTTTGTGCAGCTGACAGGACTGAGATGCTTCTTTGGAAACAAAAAACCTTCACTTCATTACAGATAATTTTCATTAGGCTAGTGAATTAAAACCCCTGTAGCATAGGAAAGGAGCTCAGGAGCTGGCTGTTATAAGAGACGTTTGCGGTTCTGATTTACTGTAGTGTGCCTTCTACACTTAAGATGATTTTAACTTTTAATGTTGCTTTTTGTAAAATTACATTTTTTATTTTGAGTCTTAAGCTGCTCTTGATCAAAGTGGACTTGCACTGAGTACACACCGAGTATAAGAGTTTTGCTGTAGTTATGCTTATACACTCCATTCCACTGTGCTGTTAGGAGCACTATGCTCAGTACTGGTTCTGAAAGTTTGCATAATATTAGCCACAAGTGGTTTGTCCCATTAAGTCCTAATAAGTTAAGTGAAATATGTACTGTACATGGCCTCTTTGCGCTGCAGGACTCCAGGCTAGTCAGTTGGTGCTGAGCACAAGAACAGCATGGGTGCGCTGTCCTAATGGTGAGATGGCACGACGATATGGGATTTCAGAAAAGAACCCAGCCGGGGACTACTGGAAGAAGGTGCCAGGCCTGGTCAACTGGCTGACAGGTGAGTGGTAAAAAAAAATAATCTAAAAAAAAACATCTTAAAGCTGGCTAAACAATGTTGATCACAGTTTAATAGTTCCATTAAAAGTTCTTAGTTGATTATTTGCCATTTGAAAGTAAAAGGTGCACATTATTTTCATTTCTTGGTTTTTGTGTACTAATATTAATGTTAAATTCACACCATTTGGGCAGAGAACCACCTATGGCTGCAATTACAACTTCAGTCCTTGAATATGTCTCAATTAGCTTGGCTTTTCTGGATTCTGATATTCTTGTGCATATGTGCCAAGGCCGAGCCTAAAGTCATTTCCTGAAGCTTGAACACGGGCTTTTATATGGATTTTAATCAGTAAGAGCATCAGGATCCCAACTTCAGTTCCTTCAGATTCGCTTTTACTCTTGTGGTGATTAATCAACTTGTCCCCCATGAACCCCCCACCCCCACCCCATCATAACAGGGCTGAAGAGCCAGTTCAATGACTTTTAATTTTGCAAACTAGATCAGTACTGTATAAGCCCCTGTATTTCAGAGCATGAGTAACATCAATGAGCAGCACCAGTGTTCGACAAATATTCAAGCTGAAATCAAACGGTTTAATCAAATCTTTTATTGATGCATCATTGTTAATCTAATTTCCTTTTCCCCTTTTTGTACTGTGATGATTTAATTCTTTCCTACAGAAGGATAAAACACGTTTGAAAATTCTATGTTTGTTGCAGTGACTCCCATGGATGAGCTCTGGGCCGTTATTCCGACTGGTGCTCTGACACAGCGCCTCACCAAGACCCTGCCACACAGCAGCGGCAAAAATCACACCAACACGGGTTCTCTCAGTGGGGAAGAGCTAGAAGAGGAGTGGGAGGTGATTTAGAGAAGCTGTGTTTTTTGTTCTTGTAAAAAGAAATTGAAAAAATTACTAGTGGGCACTTTTTTTGTTTTTTGTTTTTGTTTTTTTGGTTCTTAACCTGTGTACAGAAGAGATTGTCTTCACGGAGTGTACAGAAGTTTGAAGGGAAGAAAGATATTTGCTTTGTTAACGGTTTTTAGCCATGCACTAATTATATTTTTACCCAAAATGTCAGGATCTGTTACCTTGCACTTTTTTTTAAATTACTTTTTGTTTTTGAAAATGGCCAGTGCCACAGTGCACATCATAAGGGGTTTCTGTCACATACATGTCAAAGTATAATTACAGACTCAAGATTAAATCCACTTGGTTATAAAAAGGAACAAATGTAATCAGCATTCTAATGCTAAGGAAAGTGAAAGACACAGACACTTCAGTTTGAAAATAAAGTAAAGTTGATTATGTCATGAGATTGGTAAAGAGCGTTAATTGAATACTGAACAATAATTAAATCTTATTAATGGTTTCTTACCTTGAGATTACCAAAATAGTGATACATGGCAGATTTGTATAGTAAGATAAAGTGTACAGGGTACGTTGTAAGTGTAATTTTAGCTTATAAAATGTATAAATGTTTGCTGACTACATGTGTGATGTATAACATCTTTTAATATTAACACTCTGCTGCAGTTTGCTTTGAGAGATAAAACAGCTTTATTCCATTAAAAAAAAAAAAATCTGAAATTAGTGAAGTGATAAACTATACATCTCTAATCAATTCGGTTTGTGATCAAATACCGGCTATCAGAATGTCCAAAGTGCTGCTGTGCCAAGGTCTGATTGAACTCATTAAGTGCAATTCTTTTGTCCCTTTATATGTGTGACCACATTGTTTGTGGTCAAGAAAAAGGGTCAAAAAGGTTTGACTATAAACAGTACAAAGTATCAGAATTCTACCATGTGCAGGGTTTTGCCACTACACATATTCTGAAGTCATAAATATTAAACTTGAAACAGAAACCCTACTGACAAATTAATAGGACCAAAAGTACTTTAGTAGTGGATTTGGAATTTAATTCTAATTAAATAAAATCTAAACAACTGTACAAAATAAGAACTTAAAATGACAGACTTTGCACTTTAAGCTCCAACACTCCATAATTGAGAGAGCATATACTGTCCGGCCAAAAAAAAAAAAAAAAAGGTTGTCATTTTGATTTAAATAAGCAAATAATTAAAAGCCTTTAATTAGATAATTACTGCAGTGATTAATATGGTTCAGCTGACAACAATTCTTACTAGAATTCTACCGTACTGTACAAGCCTCTGGAGGCAGTGATATGATCTCGGGTTGCTTCAGTTGGTCAGGCTCAGCAATTTTATGTGGCAATAAAATAAAGTCAGCTGATGATCTGAATGTACAGAATGACCAGGGTATCACATCAGTGGAGTTTTTCTGTCCTGACGGCACAGGTCTCAAACTGTGCAAGAGTAGTTGTGTAGAGTAGTAGTGGTAGTAGTATAGTAGTAGTGTGCAAGAGTCTCTGACTCTTATCATCTAGGTGAAATATTTACAGTACCTAAGGTTGCATATGGTGGTTGAAGCAATCACAAGGCAAATGCACACTGTTATCGAAGCTAAAGGGAGGATTTGTGTGTGGATTTTTTTTTTTTTTTTTTGGCCTGGCAGTATATGTCCTGTCTCTTGTTTTTACAAAGGACTCGTACAGGAGAAATGTATGTAAAATGATCAGACTTTGGTAATAGCTACGGAGAGCTGCTACCACTGTTAATTCCATACAGTAGGGTATAACGCATGCTTAAGTTATTCACATATGTGCTGTTTGTCGGTTCAGATCAACTGTGTGCATGAATCTGTAAAAGCTGGAAAGGGGGATGAAGTACTGTAGATTTTTTTGTGATTATTTTCCTTGCTGTAACTTGGTTCACTTGGTTATTAGTACACTGATTAGTGTTGTGACATGTTGCATCACTCATAAGCCAACTGGGTCATAGAAACTGTCATAATCCGTTCTGAGTGAACTGTAATGCTGTATCGGCAACATTCATGTAACTTCATTTAGAGAATGCACTTTATTAATTAAAATATATTAAATATGTTCAATATGTGTACGAAGTATCATAATTTACTAATAATGGTAGTTTGTATTTTTTTTTTTTTTACACTCACCTTGTAATTTGTCTACATTTCTTTGGACCACAGACACCTCAGAAATATTATGCAAATGAAATACGGTAAGTATATCAACATTAACGGTGTCAATTGTTTGTGGTTGTTTTACTTTTTATCTGTGATATTTTGCCTTTAATTTGGGGCCCTATGGATCTCACATGTACTCTTTCCTTCTCCTCTTTTCTTTTGACCACAATGCTGTTGGTGAAAATTACAGGGGTACACTCACACTCATTATAGAGCACTGATGTTATGCGTATTATGGGATATTATCACTATTTATATTAACCATGCTTTAACCGCTGCTGTCATCACTTTATGCTGTCTATATGAACTTCCAGAATTAAAAAGCTGTTTACTGAAAATGCCTAAGCCTGATTATGATTCAAGAATCACATCGGCCAAAACACAGTATTGATGCAGAAAATGTGTATGCCAAAGGTTAGCACTGTCGCCTTGCACCTCCAGGTTCTGGGTTTGATCCCTGGCCAGGGTCAGTTCCCGCCTCTGTGTACATTGCCATTTTTCAGCATTATAGAAACATATGACTGTAAAAATGTTTGCTTAAATAGTTTTTTGGTAAAAGCTTAGAAAGCAAAAAAAAAATAAAAACTCGGTAGTGTCTGTAATCATGTCAAATTCATGTTGCAATATCTTAACAATTTAGCATTTTAGAACAAATAAGTTTTCAGGGTTTTTTTTTTCCCTGTGAAATCGAAATTGGTCGATTTTGATCTGAATGACAATAAAGATCATTGAAAGATTTAAATTTAAAAAAAATTACGGACACTACATAAAAGGCCATGAAATTGTATTTAGAAAATGTTTCTTTTTATCTGATAAACATATAAACATGTATGCATATTAACAAAAAAAAAAACAAAGCATGGAATAGGAGATAAGCATTAAGTATAATGAAAAATTGTGTTGTATGATCCTATCTAAAACAAAATTCACTTTTTCACCTAGATGAGATTTTTTTGGCACCAATACCATGTTTTGGTCCATACTAACGTTTTTCAAACTTTTTCTCAACTCAAATCGCATAGACTGTATATGCAGCATTTTAAGAAATACACTGAAAGTTTTCACCAAAAATATATAAATTTTTATAAATATTTTAAAACAGTTCCCAAGTGTCACTTGGCATCATTGTATATTACAAGATATTTACAGTGCAGTAATTAGTGTAGCAGTCCAAAAGGGTCTAGTATTTCATCAAAACATAATAGAGAACCATTTTTTCCACAGGTTGGGACCTGAAGCGTTCAAAACTTTTCTTTTTTTTTTTTCTTCAAATGAGGATCGGTGTTGAGGTCATAAGTCAAACTCGGATAGAGAAGTTCCCAGCGTTAAAACTGGTGCAATCTAAAATCCGGTGGTCTGAGGAAATCAGGCAGGGTCTCGAGCTGTGTGTCAGGAACGGACCGGGTCACTTTGCGCATGCATTGCACGAACAGCGACGGTGGACACTGACCGGAGAGCCACTGGAGCGCCTGTTCCCCGATGAGGCGACTCCACAGTGCGGGGTTCTCGCGCAGCTCCGCGCGCATGCGGAAGCGCAGCGCGGGCATGAACAACACCAGGTACCCGAGGCACACGCGCTTCGCACGCATGTCCAGGTCACGTTGGCTGATTTGTTGCAGGAGGCAGTCCAGAGGTGTGTCCCCTGCGCGATCTGTGACGTACGGGCACGCGCCGTTGCCCAGCAGCAGGAGTAAACACTCGGGACGCGCCAAGTCGCACGCCAGGTGTAGCGCGCTTTTGCCGCCCTCGGCGTGCGCGCACCCGCAGTGATTCAGGAGCGTCTGTTTCTCGTCGTCGTCCGCGGAGTCTTTCAGGGTGTCCATCATCATTTTAAGGATGCTCGCGCGGTTGTAGCGCACCGCCACGGAGACGTGCGGCGTGGCCGAGTGCGCACAGCAGCGGAAGCTCGCGCTCGGCATGGCCAGCGCGTGCACGGAGAAGCGCTGCAGCAGGTGGCGCGCGTATTGCTGGTGGTCGTGGACGAGCGCGTAGAGCAGCGCTTCCGAGGGCGAGAAGGCGCATGCGCGGCCTTCGTCCTCCCAGTGGAACGCCTCGGTGGCGCGTATGTCCTCCAGCAGCCACACCGGCAGCAGATCCCGCACCGCCTGGTAGAAAGCCAGCGAGGTCCGCTGGCACTGTTTCTCAGATTTGTAATCTGCGCGGCGCTCGTACATTCCCAACTCCAGAGGCATTGTTACTCTTGTTCTACCCTCTTGTTCACAGTATTGTGATTAAAATGGCTATTTGAGTGGGGTTTTTTTTTTCCTTTTTTTGCTGGTTTAACTTTGAGGTCAGTGTGTACCTCTGAAACATCTGCAGACTTACTGGAGATAGTTTTAGTTGTTATTTTGGCTCTCCTGCACAAAGCGGTAGAAGTCAGTGATCATGCAGTTCAGTGACCTCAGTGTTCCAGCAGAGGATTAACTCAAGAAAAGAGCGGCTCGGTTACTCATGATGTTTCTTTCCATCCGCCGTCAAAGCCCGCTTCAACACCATTCGGCTGGTTTTATAGTTCCGAGCAGCGACACGCCCCCCACTTTTCCCCCTTCAACACACACACACACACACACACACACGGTCTCGCGCACCTGTTTCATTGGCCACCAATGTAAGCATGCATATGTGACGCAAATGAGGTCTAAATGACCTGAAAAACTTTCCATACAGAGAAGAGTAGCAGTGAGAGGAGAGCCTTAAGCGCCACTAGACCTTAGAGCTGGTGTGTCAGCTATTCTGGGCTCAACACTATGCAACTGTGCTTTTAAAATAATGAAACATTTTCCTCTCAATTCTTCCAGTATTGATATTGTAATAATACTCAACTACTATACTACAACACCTTGACTGACATTGTCTATGAAATCAGAAAATAATTGCATACAGTAAACAACAGATATACATTTACAACAGTGTACATTTACATTCAGGCATTTGACACACACGCTTATCCAGAGTGACTGAGAAAATGCTTTAAAGGTTACATCATTAGATAGATCCTTACACTAGTTACTAACTTACTTAAACATTATACGCACAAAGTATTTGGCCAAACCTGCAATGACACTGTATCCAAATACATTTACTTCAATATGGAGCATGGCCCCCCTTTAGCAGCTATAACAGCTTCCACTCTTCTTGGAAAGTTATCCACAAGATTTTGGAGTGTCTGTGGGAATTCGTGCCCATTCATTCTGTAGCGCGTTTATAAGGTCAGGCACTGATGTTGGATGAGAAAGTCTGGCTTGCAATCCTCATTCCAGTTCATCCCTAAGGTGCTTGATGGGGTTGAGGTCAGGGCTCTGTGCACGGGCCAGTCAAGTTCTTCCACACCGAACTCATCAAACCATGTCTCAAACCAAGTCCATTGTTTTGTGCACTGAAGCACAGTCATGTTGGAATAGAAAAGGGTCTTCCCCAAACTGTTACCACAAAGTTGTTGCCCTTCACTGGGGATAAGGAACCTGATTGAAACACCTGAATTCAATCATTAACAGGTTTGTTCAAATACTTTTGCCCATATTGTGTGTGTCAGATGATTCAGAGTCATTACATCTTAATAACTGAAGTAGATAATTTCATTTTATGAATAAATACTTACATTTACCCATACATTGATACACTGATACACAAGATTTAAAAAACATGTTTGTTTGAATCCAGCTGGCTTTATATTAACACCATAGGGTGTTAAATTAATACTCTGGGTCTTAATTCAACACTGACACTTTAGCTGTGTAGCCTTATTGCACGAATAGGTTTAGAAAGTGAATGCCTTGAATACCAGAATGTTTTCGGTTTAGGGCATATGAGCCGTGTCTATCTGCATGTCTCCATCATGGCCCACATGGAAAAGAACTGCCAGAGGAACCGAAAAATCTGATTGTGATGCTTCACAAATATAGTAAAGGATACAGAAAGATTGAGGACTAACTAAAAACCAGTTATAGAATGAGTCATAGTACCATTTATCAGAGCCACATTGTCCTTCCTTAAGAAATAAAGCCACGGACATCACTCTGAAAAACAAACTGGCATGTGCTTCAAACTTGGCACATGTGTTATCAATGAAATTAGAGTTGCTGTGACAGTTCAGACAATGTGAAGAACATTTAGTAATTAAGTAACAAAAGTAACCTTTTGTGGATGAGAGCACATTCTTTTGGTCAGATAGAACCAAGATAAATTAATTTCATCCAGCAGTGGTGCAGTTTGTTTGGCATGAACTTGGCCAGGGCTAGTGAATGCATATTCCCAAAAGTGAAGCATGGAGGTGGGAAAGTGGTGATATGGGGGCAAAAGTGCAAAAGATGTTGAGCACTTTAGATGATACAATGAATGTCAGCAGATATACCAAAATACTAGCTGCACTACAAGATGTATTATTGATCTAAAGTATGCTGCCAAAATTTACACAAGAATTTCTAGAGAAATAAAAATGAACTATAACCTGGCCAAGTATGTGGCAGGCCTTGTATCTAGTAGATACTTTTGGGCTATTTTAAAGATAAAAGGTCAAGCAACACAACCCCTCTAGCACAGGTGGAAAAAAAATGTCTAAAGAATACCAGAACACGTCTTTAGAAATTTGTACAACACTGGTATGCTCTTAACTGAGGAGGATTGAGTCTGTCATCTAAAATAACTGGAGGTAGTTTTAGTTGTTATTTTGCAAGGTGAACAAACGAAGTATTAAAGCAAATAAAAGATTTGCATCTAAGTAATAAAAGAGTACTGACTTTTGTTGCATTGAGTATCTGCCGTTGGTTCTGTATTTTTGATATAATAAATATAAATTGAGATTTTACCAAAGAAATACCCTCCTGCTTACACGAGAAAGAATGCAGTTGAGCTGGTAAAATCTTTAATAATTTGACATGTACATGATATCGCAAGGACACATGGCTGCACTTACTTCTGTTGCATTCATGCATAAATTAGTTTAAAGCATGCATATACAGTTCCTAAATTATCTTTTCTTACTTAAAATTAAATGTCATATGGAGGTTTACTTTTTCTAAATATCACAGGAAATGGACTGTAGAAATTACAAGAGTTACAAAGAAAAAGGATAAACCATTGTTTACATATTGCTTTGTGATCGTATAGGGCATTTTAAATCAAGCAGGAATAAAATTAATAGAAAGTCTAAATATAAAGTAAAGCATGTGTGCTACATAAATTACACAGCTTACATCATCTATTTTATAGAACCCTGTATGCATGAGTGCTTTCACAAAAAAAAACTAATAGCACCAAACATAAACACAGAAAATGCACACAATACTGCAGAGTAACTTCATGCACATTATATGATAAAGAAATAATTACCTGCACACAGCAGTAGGAGACAAAACGGCAAGTTCAATAATGTTACAGCTCCACCTATTCAGAATGCGTTTTATTTCATTAGCACATTATAGCACATGGCAAAACAAGGTACATAAAAACGGAAATAAAAGTATCAAAATAATACATACATAAAAAGAAAACACAGTCGACAGATGAATCAATATCTACGATGTTCAAGACCTTTCAAACAGTGCCTGACATTTCTCGTCAAATGATATTTTTAACTTTTATTGTGGAGCTACAACAGATGCAAGTTACCCACAGCAGTTCTCCATAGCTCTGCTGCAGACTCTTCAAACACAGGGGTTGGACAATGAAACTGAAACGGCTGGTTTTAGACCACAGTAATTCATTAGTGTGGTGTAGGGCCTCCTTTTGTGGCCAGTACAGCATCAATTCGTCTTGGGAATGACAGATACAAGTCCTGCACAGTGGCCAGAGGGATTTTGAGCCATTCTTCTTGCAGAATAGTGGCCAGGTCACTACAGTATGTGATGCTGGTGTAGGAAAACGTTTCTTGACACTCTCCTCCAAAACACCCCAAAGTGGCTCAATAATATTTAGATCTGGTGACTGTGCAGACCATAGGAGAGGTTCAACTTCACTTTCATGTGCATCAAACCACTCTGTCATTAGTCTTGTATCATCCTGATACACGGCACCGTCTGCAGGATGCAATGTTTGTACCATTGGGTGTACATGGTCCTCCAGAATGGTTCATTAGTCCTTGGCAGTGACACGCCCATCTAGCACAAGTATTGGGTTATTAGTACCTAGGGAATGCCATGCTATTGCAGTCCAAACCATCACTGATCCACCCCCATGCTTCACTCTGGGCATGCAACAAGTGGTACGTTTCTTTGGGGTTTCTCCACACCATAACTTTCCCAGATGTGGCTCAACAGAAAACAATACATGTTTCACATTGTCCACAGCCCAAGATTTTTGCTGCTGGCATCATTGAAACTGACGTTTGGCATTGGCACGAAGTTTGACAAAGGTTTGACTATAGCACTCAGCCATGTACCTGTGGACCTCCCAACGAAAAGTTTTGGTGGAAACAGGAGAGTTGAGGTGCACATTTAATTCTGCAGTGAGTTGGGGAGCTGTGGTTTTATGTTTTTTGGATACAATTCGGGTTAGCACCCAGACATCGCTTTCAGACAGCTTCCTCTTGCGATCACAGTTACTCCAGTTGGATGTTGTTCGTCCCTCTTGGTGGTAAGCAGACATTACCCTGGATACCGTGGTTCTTGATACATCACAAAGACTTGCTGTCTTGGTCACAGATGCCCCAGCGAGACGTGTACCAACAGTTTGTCCTCTTTCGAACTCTGATATGCCACCCATAATGTTGTGTGCATTACAATATTTTAAGAAGAACTGTGCTTTTACTCTACTAATTAAACCTTCACACACTGCACATTCCAGCAGTAAGAGCAATCAATGACGATTGGCCACCAGGCTGGTCAAATTTAGCCATGAAACCTCCAACACTAAATTGGCCAGTGTTTCAGTTTCATTGCCCAACCCCTGTATACAGTATGTACAAATGTTTGAAATTATATAGCACTTTAAAAGTGATCCTTGTCATTAAACATTTACAGATATCTGGATAAACATATATATTTAGAATGATCTCTAATGAGCAAGGAAAAACTCCCTGAGCCATCATGAGGGAGAAATACAGAGAGTGAAAAGGAAGCACATGGGTGTCTGTGTGACACAGGGTGCTGTGATTGTCATGCATTACTGTTACTATTCTATTCGATATTCCATCTTAGACTTGCGTGTAGTGTAATCCTTTGACTGTCCGAGTGAGAATGTCCCTATCCTTTTCAGGAATCAATATGGTGCCATCATTCAGGTCTATATATGTTAGTGACCAAAATACATACAAGAGGTGTTCAAGTCAAGCCAGGACTTTTGATTGTACAGAATAACAGAACAGTTATGAGAATAAAACTACCTTTATTTCTCCATATAACGCCCTGTTTAACTAATGGACATGATTTACAGACATATGGCCTTCAATAAAACATTCGCATGATTTAAATACTTAACTGTGGCTACGTGTTTCATCATCATACAGTAATGTACTTGAAGTCCTTTGTAGTCTTGAATTCATTTATCAGGATAATGTTGTAAATTATCAGGTTTCATCTTATAGGTTTCTTAAAACACTTATGGTTTTAGTGGCAACTTGTTTTACCTGCAGAGGCTGGATTTGCCACATATTTTTCTGCATAGGTATAATTTATCGCTTCAACTTGGTTTGACATAAGGTTAAAGGTACAACACTTGTAATCCTCAATCAATTATTTATCAATCAGCCAATCAATAATTTAATATGAAAATTAAGACTAAGCCTTGTCTTTGTCTCATAACTGTCCTGAATTATGATATGGTTGGGATACACCGATCAGCCATAATATTATGACCACCTGCCTAAAATTAAATAGGTCCCCGTCCACTAAAACAGTCATTCGCTGTGGCACATTTCTGTCGTAACCAGAATGAACCTTTTTAGCAATTTGAGCTACAGTAGTTCTTCTATTGGTTCGGACTCCACAGGCCAGCCTTCACTCCCCATGACTTTAAACCAGGAACATCCCCACAAGAGCTGCAGTTTTGGAGTTGCTCTGACTCGGTCATCTAGCTGTTACTGATTGTCCCTTGTCATGGTCACTCAAACTATAAAAGTCACACTATTAAGTGGGTGGTCATATCGTTATGGCTAATCGTTGTACATGTTTTTGCGTTTAAAGGCCAGATACACCATTTATTAGTGCTGGTCCCTGTCTTTTGTGTACATACTGTACTATTTGGCCAAATGGTGACAGGTTTCTGACCATCACACCCATATATGAGCCTTCACCATTCTGTTGCCATGAATTTGGAAGCACGCGTATAGGATGCTGTAGCATTAAACATTCTGGAACTAAGAGGCCCAAAAATGTTTGAGCATGACGTGTACAGTACACCATCAAGATATACTGACCTGGGATACCCCTGGGATACCTCAGCTCCAGTGAACATCTTTGGGATCAACTGGAATGGAGAGTACCCCAAGCCTCTTTGGGCTGAATGAACATAAATCAGCACAGTCACACCAAAATCTACTGGAAGGTCTTACCAGAAGATTGAAGGTTATTATAACAGCAACAAAACATTTAAGAGTTTGGGCCTTTTCAGTTATTGGGCCGCTTTATTTTGGGTTTAGTAAAAGTGTGTATTGGTGGGTTCAATCACAGTGTGCAAAGGTGATTTTTACCTTCCCCATTATGTACGTTTTGTGTTTAGATCCTGAATAAATAAAACGTTTGTGTATTTTATATTTTACAGTACACATGGCTTTATGTAGAACATTGACAACCTTGCTTGGTGCGTTAGTAATTTACACTGTGTATAAATGAATTTTACAAGTTAATGCTGGAGGGAATTTCTGACAACCTAAGTTATAATATAAAAATACTCTGATGAGGTTACTATAATATAAAGTACTTAAAGTAGACAAAAGAGCATCAAAATTGCTGTATTGTATTAAGAAGACCTATAAATGCATGCTAGGGTTGGACAGTTTTTTGATTTTATAAATCATTTTCACTTGGACAGTTTTATGATGTTATAAATCACATTACACTACACAGGATCTCCAACTTTGCAGCCAAGGACTCATTCCAATTCCAAAGTACCAGTGCACTTATTCAAATATTAGAGTCATGATTTTAAAAGTTTTGCTTATTTATTGAAGTCACGGGGTTAGTTATAAATGTTTCACCAACATAACCAGTTGAAACGATCTATAAATGACTCCTTTTTGAGTTAACATGTAGGCCAAAGATAACACTGCAGTGGCGGGAAATTAATAGTCTAAATGTAGCCATTTAGAAGGAAAGTTTTGTGTGCTTTTGTGTACCCTCAATCACACAGATCAGACAAAACATTAAAAACAATAATATTTTTTAAACTCCCTAGGTTTGGGTTCCGCTTGTGCCACTGTAGCGGCTTTGGCCCCTTGGAGGTGTGCTGTGGTGTCTGGCACCAGGACATCAGATGATGTGGGCTGTGGGATGGGGCCTCTAGGATCGCGCTTGTTTGTCTGGGACATCCCATGGGTGCTCGATCTGATTGGGATCTGGGCAGTTTGAAGTCCAGGTCGGCCAGCTTGGGCTCTTTGCTTGCTGTCTCCGTGTGTGCTGGGCTGTAGTGCCCTGGGTTCCTTTCTATCGCTGCCTGTATTGATATTTTGCATTTGGTGTTCTATGGGATTAGACGAGGCGGCCTGGCCGATCATCCCCATAGGTATTGGAGAGCCTTTGGTGCCCATAATTCTGTCACCAGTTTACTGGTATATAGTTATAGGTGATCAATGTTGTTCTGTTCAGTTTTGTTGATTTTATGGCTAATTGGTGTTTTTAATAGTAGCCATATCTAAAATCAGCAAGATTACCTAAGAAAAGACCTAGTATATAATATTTACTCATAACAATATCTTTCCTTGAGAAGTAACATCCAGGCAAATTAGACTGACGTCATTTCCAATCTTAACATTTCCATATCTGCACTTTATTACTTTCAGCTCCTTAAATTCTCCTGAACATTTGAGCTCACGTATATCTAATGACCTTCTAGTGATATTTTGTAGACGATAGTGATATGCAGTTAGCCATATGGTAGTGTGATGTCACATGATCCCAACCTGCTGATCTTGTTGCATAATATTGTCCATGTTATCAGGTGACCAGTGCATACAGAACATTCAGAACATTCAGCCCCCTGAGCTAACCTTGTACAACATCCGTCATTCCAAACACCAGGCAGTAGCACTGGGTTCAGTAACAGACAAGGGTGTTTAAGGATTTTATAGAAGTCTTACAAAACTTTATCTCATTAATTCTACACTGTATAAATCTACCAATTCATCTATTTTGGGCAGGCTATATCTGGTTAATTAGTTAAGCAGTAGTATGCACATGACACAACCTTTTCTTTTTAGAATCTATACATAACCATGTACTTTTTTAAACATATTTTTATCCAAATGGTCAAACATGGCATTGGTGCTAAAAAGTGTCTCACCTAGGTGAAAAAGTCAATTTTCAGATAGGATCATAAAACACTATTTTTCAGGATACTTAATGCTTCTTATCTCCCAATCCATACTCTTTTTTGTAACTATGAATGCACCTTTAAATCTTTATCAGATAAAATGAAACACATTTGCTAATTAACTTATTAATATTCAGATTTTCAATGACCTTAATTGTCATTCAGATGAAACTTGACAAGTTAAGATTTCACATGAAAAGATATAAACTTGAAAAAGTTTATTATTCTAAAATGCTAATTTTTTAAAGATATTGCATCATGAATTTGACATGGTTATTGACACTACAAATTGCTTTTACCAAAAACAAATTTAAGCAACCATTTTTACAGGTCATATGCTTCTAGAAGCTTACAGCAGTTTTAGCATCAATACTCATAAAGAGATATTAATTATTTGCATTTTTTTTAATTATTATTGTTTGTAGCAAGATAGTATAATGCTGAAAAATGGCCATTTTGGGAGCACGTACTGTATAAAGTTATTTCTCCAAAACAACTGATGTTGGCAACTTTAATTTTTTAGGAAAGCGAGATTTCACTTCCATGTTGCATAAACCTCAGAAGTAGCTTCATTTGCCCACATATTTTCTGTATTATATGTTTAACATTAAGAACAATCTGCACTAATACTGTAGCCTTGAACAACACAATAATTACTCCCTACTCCTGGGATTTATTAATTAATTTCCCAACCTTCCAGACACTAGCACAGAATCTAAATAGTCGTGCTATCTATTGAGGAGTTGTACAAATAATGTAATCACATTCAAAGAAAACATCAGACAAGCATGACAAAAAACATTCCAGGTTTTTTTCCGCTCACTTCACTCCTCATCATGCTTGAAACCTGATTTGATGTGAAATCCGATCAAACTTGAAACCAGAACTATCACTCACAGAACTACTCTAACTGTTCATGCATACAGGTACCCATCAATCAGTCCTTAATGTGTGAGAACATGATCAAGTCTGAACAGCAGCATGCAAAACAAGATAGAGGACAAGGAGGAGATTGCTCTGGTGAAATACTAACCACAACAACCACACCACCTAGTGGATGGACATTTTATGTTAATTTCAAACAAGCATCTTTGCATCTTTGCATTTGTCAGGGGTCTTGCAGGCAGGCTTCTGCAAGAAATATATATCAGTATTTTGCATTTTGTTGAAGAAACAAGCCCATGGAATTTAAAGGAAGCTTAGACAATTCAGCTGTACGTTCAGATCATCATCCAAAATGATTGGTACTT
The DNA here is from genome assembly GCA_030068275.1 of Clarias platycephalus. Taxonomy (NCBI): domain Eukaryota; kingdom Metazoa; phylum Chordata; class Actinopteri; order Siluriformes; family Clariidae; genus Clarias; species Clarias platycephalus. Next base: position 22,564,953 of record JAQQZT010000005.1, read on the forward strand.
ACAGTACATGTTATGCACAGATTGAAGAAATGTTTCAGTTGCACAGGTGTGACCTTTCTGATGCCTTATTGCAAACTTATCTGTGAATAATGTTGTTTTCTGTAAGTGGTTTACATTTGAGATGTAGAGGTATTCAGAGAGCTTGCTTTCTTCTCAGTTCAGGATAGTATAATGCACACTATGGGCAAATCGGGAACAACAATTAGCATGTTTTCGGACTGTGGGAGGAAACCCACCAAGCATGGAGAGAACATGCAAACTCCATGCACACAGTCCCCGAGGCGGGAATTGAGCCAGGACCCCGAAGGTGCAAGGCGACAGTGCTAACCACTACACCCCTGCACCCCTGCACCATGTTAGTCTTGATTAAATTTAACTAAATATGTTTATAAATATACAAAAACTATAAATAAATAAATATGCATATAAATATACAAAAACAATGACATTAAACAATTATTAAGCACATCAATTATTGAATTACTGTTTAGGAATAGCATGTCCATCTGTGGGCTATAAATAAAAGCTGCTGTAAAATATGAAAAGGTTCATATAAAACTAAACATAGTTTCCTTGTCATATTTACAATTTATATAATTTATTTATTAAATAGTAAACATACTTAATAAATAGCAGCTGGTTTTGGGCCATATGTGTTTTGCTGTCATTCAGCAGAAGCAAAATGTAATCTTTAAATCCAATATTCTCACATTTGCTTTTGGAACTTTTAAACAGATTTTTAAATAATAGAACATTGATTGTAATACATGCAAGGGAAAAACATGTTTCAGTTCCATTTCATTTTCAGAATTTCCTATAACAGATCTCAAAGCTTCACCATGTGAAGTTTTTTTTTGCTCCAGGCCGCCACATATAGTATATAACATATATACTCAGCAAAAAAAGAAACGTCCTCTGACTTTCAACTGTTTTGACTTTCAGTAAACTTAATGTGTAAATATTTG
>JAQQZT010000005.1:22580674-22591641 GCA_030068275.1 Clarias platycephalus
TAAATTTGGTTTACGAGTGTTTTGGAATACGAGCCCACTTCCGGAACGAATTATGCTCATAATCCGAGGTTCCACTGTACTAAATTACACATTTTATACTTAAAATCATTAGTACCGTGGTAATAATGGTTTTGTGAGAATCACCCAAGCAATAATAATCAAGTTAGCTGACTACCTGATTGTTCTGAATTACCAGGTTGTTCCTCCAGGTTAGATTTTTCTTCCCTGACGGCATGAGCATTTTCCAGGACTCAAATTATGAGAGTGGTTGTGGAAACATGAGGAATGGTTTTCACACACAAATTTGCCACCACATTGCATGTCATAATCAAATAATCAAAGATGAAGGTGATCGAATGAAAACTTACTGTGTGTACTTATTTTTTTTTTTTTTTTTTCTTCTCCCATGTATTTCAGCTATTAGAAAATATGGAAGGGATTACCAGGCCATTTCTGATGTAATTGGCAACAAGTCTGTGGTGCACGTGAGGAACTTCTTCGTAAACTACCGTCGACGGTTCAATTTGGACGAGGTGCTGCAGGAGTGGGAGGCCGAGCACGGTGTGGAAGCCTCCAAGAGCTCAGAGGAAGAGAAAATGGAGGTGTCGTCTGAGGAAGGAACCGCCACCCCCGTACCAACAGAGGACCAGAAGGAGGTCTGAAGGTCTTGAATTAAGACGACACATTCCATTTCATGTCCTTAATAATGTTTAAAAATACTCTAGCTTTAAAACAAACAAACAATTGAAACATTTTTGTCAATTGCCTCAGATTATACTCTTAGATGTGCAGGCGGGGAAAGGGGGGAAGGAGGAAAGGAGCAGTGCTGTATGTAATAAAAATATATAACCAAATTGCAAACTGAAATACTCATTCATTGCTTATTTATTAAAACATTTTGAAACGCTGGTGTCTGTAGATTTTTACAGAGTGATACACCAAAATTTAGGTCTCTTACACTTGTATAAATCATACAGTATAATAAAATAGATAATCACTTAGGAACACTCTTTAAATAACAGCTTGTTTTTTGTCCAGGAGGCTATGCCTACAGAAGCACAGACCCCCTCTGCCTCTTGAGTGGCCACATCTGAGAGATCTTTTGCTTCTGATCCAAATGCAATCTGCAGTCCTGTGTGCTAAAGAGGCACCGACAAGTACCCACCATTCCCACCAGTCTCCCTGCTGCTGCTGCTGCTCCTTTGACTCGGCTGAAATCAATGATTCTTACATCTCCTGCAAAGTGGAATCTCAACTGTCCCAACCCAGGAATAAAGATAGTATTTACTTTTGTAGTGTCACTGCCAGCAAGAAATAGTCTCTGTCAGGTCAATGTTGTGCCTGGTGCTCCAAGCGCTGTATTCAGTGAACCTTCAGAAACATCGAGAAGTGACGCTGACTGGATTTTGTGATCAGCGTCAGAGGAAGACTTGACTTCTGTTGAAGGTTTAATAAACATTGTTTCGGTCATCCCTCAAAACTTGCTAGTTACTTTAGTGTAGCATCCAGTTCTTGCATACGTTTTGTTCCTTATCAGTTTGTACAGTGATCAAATTTTGTTGATTTATTTTTTTTATTTTTGGAGATTTGTTATTATTACCATCACGACTTAAGCTGTTCATCTATTTATTTGCTTAATAAGGTGTTTCAGAGGAATAGTAGTTTTTTAGAAATTATGAAAGAACCTGTATTGAGGCGTTCTCAATGTGAATCATATGAACAGCCTGAAAATCCATCCTGTGATTCTGTTTAATTGGTACCACTGTCAGCTTTGGTGCTGCATGAAATCGAGATAATTAGTTGCGTTTAAGGTTGTGACAGTGAAGTCGTTTAGCAAAGTTAGTATCAGTATGTTTATTTATTCAACCATGTTTAATATATAGTTAAGCTTTTTTTTTTTTTTTCTTCTTCAAATGAGACAAACAGGTGCAGAGATGTGAAACTATTTACTGCCACTTTTATCTCCCTAAAACTGGCTCTGCCTCAGTGATGCGCTACAGAATGTAGACATTTCTGTGGAACTCATAATGCCTAGGCCTTGTTTCAGCTGGAATGTAAAGTTTTTTTCCAGCTTTATTTTAAATCCATCCACATGAAAATTTTAATTCTGAACATTTGGATGGATAAAGCCATATAGATAACCAGGAATGATCTATTCAATTATGAAATAAGCCTGTGTAGGTGTTGGTGAATTTCCCCAATAAGATTTTATTTTAAATATAGTGATTCAGGCTATCAGGTTCTCATTTAATTAGCATTTAAATACGTTGCTTAAGTAATTCATTAAGAAGGAGGTTTAGTAATGGACTATTTAATTGTTCAGGGTTGTGTGTGAAAATTGCAAAATAAATGACTTTAACTAGGGATGTTACTTAACTAAATACAGCCTGTCTGTAATAATACGCTGGATTTTTATTATATATCTATTTTAAATATTATTTTTGGTATATTTTTTTCTTCTGGGTTTTTAATAACGTGTGCTAAGGACTGTCTTGCATGTATGGGCAGTTATTTGATAAACCTGGTCCAAGTGTGAAGGTTTGTTCTCCAGTGAAATATGAGAGGATGTGTGGATGCAAGTTGTTTCAATGATTAAAGCACTACATATTACAGTAATAGATGCAGGCTACTGATTTTTGGATAAAAATTGTCGTCTGTTCTGAGGTTCATTTCTTTTTCTCCAGACATGTAACATTTTTTTTTTTTTTTTACCGTGCCAGAACCACAAATGGGAAGACTGATTTATGGTTGTTGGTTTTGTGTGTGTGTGTGCGTGCGTACATGCTTCAGTGTAATTTTTTTTTTTTCTTTGACTATGCAGACTTTTCCCACATATAACCGGTTTGACACATTAGCCACAGAATAAACCAATGGGATTTAAGCAAATAATGGTGTGCGTGTTTTATGATTCAAACCTGAACATCATGTTGTCAGAACTAATGACTTGGATTTCGTTCTTGTAATGAGTTTCACTCAATAGTTAGTGTTGCAGTTATGAGACGATTGTAGATGGTGCGTGAGTCAACAATTTTTTGTTTTTGTTATTTATACAGGTAACCATGTATTGTTTTTTTCTTACAGTGCTTCACCTTTTAACTAATGACGCATGTCTATAATATCAGAGCTTTATCTGAGAGTGAAGAAGTGTGACACTATTTTCTTTTTAATGGTTATTTAAAGGATCAGCCACAAGTTACATTTTCAGGTTTAATTTTATTGTTTCTTGGCACATTTTTAAATTTAGATTTTGTAAAAAATTTTAAAAACTAGATGAAAACACAATTCTCTAGCAGTTTGCTTTTACTGCTTCTTCATAAGTAGATCTCGTGTTTACTTGATCAAATTTTTTCATGTACCATTTGGCTGTCTAGACTGTTCTGGGAGGAACAAAATAGAAGAGAATATTAATGTAAATGTTTATTGGTTTTCAATGAAATAGAAAGTGAAAGCAGTTCCATCCAGTTGTAAATCTGCAGCATTGTGTAATCTTTTTTTTTTGTAAAATGTCCCAGGAAGCATTCATCAATTCAATTGTATTTGTATTGCGCTTTTAACAATTGCTACAAAACCGTTTTAGTGAGTAAAATAAAAAATGCATGCAAGTAATTTAGAATATGTACGGAAATAGTATAGACGATAACCTATTTTTTCCCTGGTGAGCAAGCCAAGAGTGACGGTGGCAGGGAAAACCTCACTGAGATGACAATATGAACTAGACCCAACAGATAAACCAACCTCATTTGGGTGACATTAGATAGTATCACTCATTAGAACATAAATCACTCTCTGGTTTATCTCTGTGGTATGAGGTTGAAAGTTCAATAAAACAGGAAAGGTGTTTAAGTTTATATAAAGTCCACCATTTTTGAAGGATATAATGTAATGTCCATTGTGGTTTCTAAAATGCATTTTTAAAACGAAATAACTTCACTTTGAGCCATGCACGAAAGACAAGACAGCGCAAAGCAGTTTGATCTTGTCGAATCACGCAACTTGGTTTTCCCCATCTCCAGGGTGTGTCCACTGCCACATCTAGCTCATTGTGATGTAAATAATTATTGTAACCGTGTACTGTACTTGTTTACATTAGATGTAGGACCAGTGAAGACACAATACCTGTCAAAACCTTTCACACACATACTCATTAAAAGATTTTTCTTTATTTCACCCTATGAAATAAAACAAGAAATCATTACAGAAAGCAAAAAAAAAAAGTGACCAAAGCCAAAAGTTTGATATAGTTTAAAGGAGCCACCTTTCGATTTGATGGCATCTTTGCACACTCTTGGCAATTTTTCAAATACCTTAATGAGGTAGTCATCTGGAATGATTTTCCAACAGTCTTGCAGGAGTTTACATGTACAGCACTTGTTGACCGCCAGCAAGGTAAACTATGGCTACTGTAAAAAATCTAAAATATGAAGCATCTTTTTTTAAACACTTTTTTTTTGTTTACCACATAATTTTATATTGTATGTGTCTTCAGTATTGTTCTACAATGTAGGAAATGGTAAAACTAAAGAAAAACCCTTGAATGACTAGGTGTGTCCAAACCTTTGACAGGCATTGTACAGTAAAGTGTATCGATCAAACATTCTAAATGCATAATTGTCTTACATGTAAAATGAAAAAAAAAAAAAAAAAAAAATCTAAATCTAATCTAGCTTAGTTTTATCTATTGATATATTCACAGCCATATGACATAACATTACAATGAAAACCATTAAACCCAATATTGTGTAGGTTCCCCTTGTGTCAACAGGGTGGCTCTGGCCCCTCGCTGCATGACTCTACATGATGGAGGTGTGCTGTGGTGTCTGACACCAGGATGTTAGCAATAGATCTTTTGGGTTCTGTGGGGTGCAGGTCAGTGTCTCTGTGTGGATTGGACTAGTTTGGTCCAGTGCATCCCATGGGCACTCGATTGGAGATCTGGGATCTCTTGAAGGCCAGGTTGGGCTCTTTGCCTGCTGGGCCACGTGTGCAGTGGGCTGAGGTGCAATGGGTGTTGTGCTGCATTGACTTTTCTGTGGGATCGGACTGGACATAGGGCTTTTGCTCCTTACAGGCATAAATGATCCTTGTTAAAAGATTTCCACATTTTGATATGTTTCAAATTCTTCTTAAAAAAAGATTTAAAATAATTTATTTCTCATCATTCCATACACAAGACTTCACAAAGTAAAAACAGGTGTTAGGAGCATTTTTTTTTATTTATAAAAATAAAAAAGAAATATCTCATTTACACACATATTCAGACGCTTTGTTATGACAGCTCTGAGCAGTCGCACTCTGGTGCAATATCAATTATATTGGAGCCCACCTTTGTCTAAATTAATTCACTGGATATAATTAGGAAAGCCACACACTGTCTGTACTGTATATGGCCTTGCAGTAGACGGTGTATGTCAGAGTGAAAACAAAGCCATGAAGTTGAGAGGAATTATCCGTAGACAGGATGGTGTCAAGACACTGGTCTGCGGAAGGATACAAGGAACTTTTGATGTGCTGCCAAGTGCCTTAGAGTACCGTAGCCTGTAGCATTCTCAAATGAAAGAACCAACGGTCTTCTTAGATCTGGACATCCAGCTGTCCTGAGTAACTGTGGTTGAAGGGCCTTGGACCTGTATAGTATATCCCAGGAGACTTAGAATCGAACCCAGAAACTGGAGCCACCGTGCCACCCCTATCAAACAGTATGCATGACAGAGTGTTAGAATACCAAAACAAAGTCTTTTAAAATAAATAAATGGTTCAAGAAAAGTTTATAAGTTTTACAATGTACTTTCTGCTGTATGGTACTTTAGCCATGTGATTTGGAATCATTACATTATTTGGGGTTTAAAAAAGCAGAGTTGAAAAGTAAGAGATGCAAGCAAATAGTACAAGAGAGCAAAAGAAGAGACATAAAGTGGCACCAAACATTTTTAAATAAAAGTACACTTCCCATCGGATAGCAGTTAGAAAAATCGTGATCACGTGATTTCTAACTCTTTGCATAAATTTGTATAAATTGCACTTCCGGTTTCGTGCAACGCTGCGTCATGCACTTCAAAAGAAAAAAAAAAGTTAATTTCTGAAGAAAAAAATATACATTGTATCTGTGTATCGTATTTATATTTGTACATTTACGTTCTAATTTTTTTGTTTCTTGTTTTATTAATTCAGCATCGTAAAGTGGGAAAAACAGAGTCATGAATGATACATTGTATCAAGCCTCTCTATCTTTTTCCCCCTGACATGATAGCTCGGGTGGAGGATGGTACAGTATTTAACCGTAAATGATTAAGTAGGTTTTTTTTTAAAATTATTATTATTCGACATTTACACCTTCACATTGCACTGTCGGTCCGATGAAAAACAAGCAAAAGATAAAGTAAAAAAATATATATAATTTTGAAAAACATCTCATCCGGTTATTATTTTCTGTTTTCCACACGCGCACTGCTGGTGTGAGCCACTGTTGAGCTGTGTGCGCGCGTGTGTGTGTGTGTGTGAGAACAGGGTGCAGTTTGGTCCAATCAGCTCCAGCGAGCCTGTTCTCCGTACAGTGCTTAAAAACTCCGCCGAGGCTTTTGCGCGTGCGCAGAGCGCCCTCTCGTGGCCTAACGTCAACGGCGTCTCTCTCTCTCTCTCTTTTTTTTACTACGGGCTTTTTTTTTTTTTTTTGACGGGGATTTCCTGAGGAAGTCGGAGCGAGGGGGCTTTCCAGTTACTCGATTTGACATCAACAGCGCACAAGGCTTTTTAACGCTCTGGATTTTTTAGCTTCTCTACGGGCCAAATTGCGCACTTTTTTTCTTCTAGACTGGACACCCGACCATGAAAAGGTTCGGTGTGTGGTGTGGTGCGTGTATGTCGGTGGCCGCGGCGTGTGTGAGGATCAGCGAGGACGCGTTTGTGTGTGAATTGTAGTCGCTGGTGGAGCGTTCATGAAGTGGACAAGCCGCCGAGGCTCCGGCTGTTACTACATTGTTCTGAGGCGAAACCCAGTGCTGCAATACCGGACGACGTCCATAACTGATTCATGTAAGTGCTCCGAGTGTGTGTGTGTGTGTGTGTGTGGTGCTAGCTTTTGGTTTAGTTAGCAACAACCTGTGTCAAGACAAGCCCTAAGGAGCTCCGGGCTCATTTAACCACAAAGCTATGCGGCTAGCACCTCTTTTAGTCTGGCCTTCCTATAGCTGAAAAAATCATTTAAAGGGGTTACAACGGGACAAAGAAAGAAAAGCAAACAGCTAGCCTTAAAACCTAAAACCTGTCTCCAGTCAGCTCAGCTCCTCACATCAGGACACTATCTGCACTGTGGACAAGTTCATCTTCCATCCACTGAGGATTTTCTTTAACCAGTCATGGATGGAAAACCTCATCATCATCATCATGCTGTTGTCTGTTGTCTTTTTCTTTTTAACCTAGGAAAGTCTGGTTCAGGCCTCTGAACTACTGATGGAAAAACCATGATGACACACAGCTGAGTTTAACTCTCTATTGGATTCAGAGTTTGTGCTGAGGCATTGTCAGTCTTTGGGCAGGATGTTGGGGTTACTTTTGATCGCTGGGTGCTCTTTCTCACTTCACACCCTGAGCCATTTGAATCTGACATCTGTTGAACTCTCAGAATAAACACGGTAAGGTCCCCTGACATGCTCCACCACACACACACACACACACACACACACACACACTTCTGGGACCTAGTGTCAGCGAAAGAACAGAATACATATGCATTCGCAATTTGTCATGCAATTTCAACACACACACAAAACTCAGGACGCTTATTTACAAATCATAATAATTTGTGAACATTAAATATAGCATAACTGCGTCTTCCCGTTAACTGCGTGTGTCAAAACTGGTTGATCTCTTCCTCCTGTTGAAAGGTCAGACGAGAATAGGCTGATATTCCCCTTTAGACTTTTGTTTCATTTTTGCTATGATTTCTCAGGCAGTGCAGGCATGTTCAAAGAAAACCTCCTTTACCTGGACGCCATTCAGCCCTGAACTTACACTCTTGGTGGATTGGGTTACACACTTCACCGCCAGCTCTTTCTGGTGTTAAATTCTGTCGGACTCGGATGTGGGGCTCGGGGTGAGACGGCACGAATGGTCTGTCTGCATCAGAATTTTTGCTTTCTGTCTTTCTGAGGCAAGTTCCTTAGTCTGTGTTCTGTTTCATCCTTGTTCAGGTCTATTCAAAGCTTTTGTATTACAATTAGAGGAATAGATTTGGTCAGTTAATTATGAATTATCTGAAACAACATTGAAGTAACATTAAAGCTTTAATCTTTGTTGATCTGTAGAAGAAGAAAAAAAAAAAAAAGATGGTTGATGGAGTTCAGGCAGATAAGAATTTTTTGAGCGAGAATATGGAAGGTTTTGTGTTGAATAGTCAAATAATTAAGTGGTTGTTTCACTTTTAAGTGCGTCAGGCTATGAGATGTTCCCGTGTCTAGCACGAATCTCTTAAGAACTGCTTTTTTTTTGTGTGTGTGTGTCTATGTGTTGTCAGCTATGACGGCAGGGAATGAGGCAGCAAACTGAAAAGCCCCTTAAATATTCCCGGAAGCTCCCTGAGAACTACACGTTTTGGTCAGCTAATAATACACTGCCTTTCCCAGGATGGTTTTGACTGTTATTTCATTTCTCTTTCATGTGATGATGCAGAATAAATCTTAAAGCTTAAGTGTCCTCTTTTCAGGGGCAGCACTCACAGCCTCGATACCCAAGTTTGGATTTGTAAAAAAGAAAGAAAGAAAAAAAAAAGCCCGGTGTGACTGAAAGAGAGATGCAAATATGTCAAACAGAAGCGAAATCAAACCCGAGTTTCTCAGTAACCTGGATACTTGAATATATGAACGCAAGGAGGATGTGATGGTGTAATAATAAAACGTAGCATTTACACGCATATATAGAATTTAAAAGTGATTGCATGGGGCACATCATTTCGTTTAGCTCATGCTTCTCTGTAAGTTCCTACGCTCTCTCTCTCTCTCTCTCTCTCTCTCTCTTTCTCAACAGATGATTAAGCATCTTCTTATGACACAGCAGACAGACTTGAATGCTTGGATCACACCACAGCTGTGTGGTTGTGAAGTGTTGCATGGCATGCACTGTACTTACTTTTTAATTGTTTTCCATCATCCACATATTAATTTAAAATAAATTTTTCTTCTCGACACTAGCATTGTGAAATATCGGTGCGCTTATCGATGTTTAAAAAAAAAATTTTATATGTAAGAGAAATTCTGTACAAGACTTTCACCATCATCTGCCCTGATGAAAATCTTTTGTCATTTAGGGAGACACTTGTGTTAATGTGTTTAGTCATTCTACATCTCCTGTTACCGAAATCGTTTCGTCATCATACCATTTGGTTTTTAAAGCTTTGTGTTCTTATCAGAATGATTGAAAAGGATTTCTTACTGCTGAGTAAGAAGTGTCTTCTTGGTGGCCATGAAGTGCTATAGAGTAAAATAGTTATAATTTTTGTATTACTCCTCCTTGTGTGTGTGTGTGTATACATTAGTAGAGTAACTGTGGTGCCCCACAACCCCAGGGTCCTTGGTTTGATCCTGAGTTCATGTTACCGTGTGTGTGTGGAGTTTTGCATGTTCTCTCAGTGTCTGCATGGATTTCCTTAAGATTCTCAGGTTCCCTCTCCACTCCTAAAAAACTTGCAAATGTGCGGATTGTCTGCGCATGGTCCTCTGTGATGAACTGGCCTATTCCTGTCTCATGCCCAGTGTTCTGGATCCGGCGCCACCCTGACCAGGGTAAAGCGCATAATGAAAATTAATGAATGAACTCTTGACCTTGCCGAACGCTAGAATGTGATCAATCGAATTGCTCTTGTACAAGAAGCTCATTCAGCATTATTCACACTTCTTGGTGTTCAAGCATGTCTTGAATTTGTAAAATACCAATATGATCTACATGATTGCTGTTTTCCTTCTTTTTTTCAACCCTCCCTTTTTGTCGTTGTTGCAAAATTATGCTCTGGCCTGACTTGTGGTGAAATTGAATTGAAAAAGGCCTGCAATGTGACTCCAGGAGCATAACTGTGGCAGAGCCTGATGAAGGTATTTCATGTTGGGCGGTGTGGCATTGCTGGGACCTTCCTCTGTGCTTGGTTTAGCGAGGCACTTGGCTCCAGTGAGATATTATTAGTGCCTAAGAGTTATGTCTGTTATGAAGGGGTTTCCCAGGCTGTGAGCCGCTGGTCAGGAGCTCTTGATGTGGCAATGCAAGGCCAGAGCATAAGCGTCTGAAAATGGAGCAGGAGATGACGGTAACTTATTTGTCTGCTGAGCTATAAACAGTGCTGGAGTAAATTCTCAGTGCGTGTGTGTGTGTGTGTGTGTGTGTGTAAGAAAGAAACAAAGATGCCTTAATCTGAAATAACAAGCAAGTTAATTTGCATAGGTTTTCTTCCGAGTCGTTATTAATCAGACAGTTGTGAGATCAAATCCCAGAAATGCCTTGAACATCAAGTGCTCAGTTGGATCTTATCTCGGATGTAGCTGTGTCGGATAAAAATCTCATACAATTTTATTATTATTTTTTGAATGATTGTTTGTAATTAATTGTAAAGAAGCAGACAAACCTGTGCTCAGGATGTGTAAATTTATGGGACATATACCTGCCAGTAAAGAACTGTTCAAATGAACTGATGCGTTAAAGAAATCAGTTTCAGATTGAGCACATAACTTGTGCTGCTCTTGAAATAATCCTTCTTTCCAAACCGCAAAAATGTAATATGTAGATTCAATCTGATTTTAAATCCTTATACAGTAAAACCTCGGATTACGAGCAACGCGGTTTACGAGTGTTCCACAAGACGAGCAAAGATTTTAAATAAATTTTGACTTGAAAAACAAGCATTGTCTTGGTTTTACGAGCACGGAGTATCATGTATCACGCATGCGCTTCTTGATTTGACGCCGAGCGTCACGTGATCACAACTGAGC
>JAQQZT010000005.1:22591741-22608458 GCA_030068275.1 Clarias platycephalus
CAATGCCTAGTATGTCTATTTAATGGTCGCGGGTGCGGGGCGGGTTGTAAAAATAGATACAGTGGTGCGGGGCGGGCCGGGGCGGGCTGGGGCGGGCCAAATAATTTAATAAAAGCGGGACCCGCGGGTTGGAAAAATACCTGACCCGCGCATCACTAGTGTGTGTGGGTTTTTCTTTCTCTTGCGCTGCGGAGTGTGTGTTATGTGTGTGTGCGCATAACTTGACACCGCGCTGGTTCTCTCACACACACACACACACTCTCATCTTTAGTGTGTGTAAGTGTTTGAGTGTGTGTCTTGTGTGTGCGCGTGCGTAATTTGACACCGTTGCCGGTTCACACTCTCTCTCGCCTTTAATGTGTGTGTGTGTGTGTTCACTCGCGCACAACCGGCACGGTGTCAAATTACGCGCGCGCACACACATAACACACACTCGGCAGCGCAAGAGACAAAAAAACACACACACAGCACCTGTGCGCATAAATGGAAACACTTATCTGTCTGGATTTATTTTTACTTTTTTTAAGGTAAAGTGCAGGTTAATTTGTTCCATTTCTACTTTATATTTTGTGTTAATTATTTTTATGTATTTATTTTTTTGGGCTGTAGAACGAATAATTTGAATTTCCATTATTTCTTATGGGAAAATTTAATTTGGTTTACGAGTGTTTTGGGATACGAGCCCACTTCCGGAACGAATTATGCTTGTAATCCGAGGTTCCACTGTACAGTATATAGCTACACATCGGATCTTTTCATCCATATTTCCTTTTATTTTCCATGCGTAACTTCCTCTGGTCTTTATATAAGCTTAAATCAAAATGGCAAATGTATCATTAAGCTTCTGGATACATCCCAAGTTTTTACTCTTGCATGAGATGCATTCTAAGAGTGACACAAATTTCACCTTTGTTGCGTTGGAGGTTAGATTAAAAACTTTGGCAAAGTGGAAGCTTGATTATTTGAGACATCTTGGATTCAAGTATGTTTTTAATGAGGTGAAAAAACTCTGATTCATCAAACATACACGTCTTGATAAAGAAGTAAACATATAAATAGTAACTTTTTAACAGTTTTACATTAAATTACATTTGCAGACAACAATGCAAATGAGAGGAAATCATATTTGCATTAATATTTCAACTGACGGGTATAAAAATAAAAGCGACGGAAAAAAAGCCGCAGAAACGACTAACCAGGACTTGCTCCAGTTTAAGAAACTTGCTATTATTTGACCAACTTTACAGAAAACGTAACCCGGTTTTACTGCCGTAAGACCTGATCCGAGCTGATAGGGCGTACTCTGGTACATCACTGGAACACAGCTGCTTGCCACGAATTTGGCTTTGGCTGCAGATGATGGAAAAGAGTGCTTCTCTGAGTGTTGAAGAAAAATCTCTCCTCCCGCAGGATGCGATGGAATTATTACCACCATGTCAATTTGGATAGGATTGTATGTTATCTGAGAATTTTTACAGGTCCTTGTACGTGAAAAATTATTTATGTTCCCCCTGCATACAGGGTAAAGTAACTGAATTAACAGTTTTGGAGAGGACTACAATACTGACATATATTATCCCTTCACACCCTGTCACAAGTGCATTCCTCTAGTCCTCGTAGTGACACTGTGACCTCCTTATGAGAAGGAGGCTGATTCTGTTGCCTGTCTGTAGTGAGGCACATTGTTCCATGTACACCATCTTTCTTTCTGGGATTTTTTAAATTATTTGTACATCTTGCAATGCGTCTCAAAAGCTTTCCTGAAAATAAAAGCCTCAGCTGTTATTTACTGACATTTTGTAAATGGGAGCAGCGCTGACACCAAAGAATCCAGAATTGCAAGAAGTTAATAGTTTGTTTACTTTCTTTTTGCTGTTATTAAATTTTTAATTTTATTCAATACCTTTTTTTTTTCTCCCCCTCTTATTCCTTTTTAAATCATTGCTTAAATTTTGTTCAGCCTATTTTTCACTTAAAAAAAAAAAAAATTAAAATTTTTATTTTTTTACAGTAGACTTTGTCACAAAGCAGCTTTACAGAAATTTTAATGTAGACATAGATCCCTAATGAACACGACTGTGGCAAGGGGAAACTCCCAGATATGAGACAAAGAAGAAACCTGACCTGTCCTGGGTCACACTAGCTAGAGGGATTGTAATCTTCTCAAAGTTGTTATACTTTGCATATTGTTTTCACATTAGGCTGTGGATTGCATTGTGTTGCATGCGAAAATGAGCCACAAGGTGCGAACTAAGCCCAAGGACATAAGTAAATCCTGTGACAATGTGATGTTCTGGAGATTTGAGAAAAAAAAAAAGAGAGAGAGAGATGCGATAAAGTGGATCCAGCACACAAAATGTCTCAATGCATTTTCTATAGTGTCTATCTTTTACTATATCTGTGTTCTCTGTGCTTGGGTGAATTTATGCTTTCTTTGAGCACTTACTTTACTTTTCTCCACCATCATATTCTGACCAAGTTTGCACAGACTCTGCACAGACTAATAGATGTGAAGGCACCCTGAGACCAATGCTGCGCATGTCTGAATACAACGATGTAATCAGAAGGTTCACACCTGCCTTTTTGATGCAATTTTTTTTTGGGGATGGATTTGGCTATGGTTAATGAAAGCAGTTTTGTTTTTCTTCCTTGCTTTCCTTTTCATACGGCTTCAGGGTGTAATACGGTGGACGTGTACGTCTCTGGTGCTTTTCCAGCAGGCCACAATCATCACAGTCCAAATAATATGTTGAACATGTTGACCGTTGCAAATTTTCAGGGAGCACCCCAAAACATGACTGATTTATGTCATTCAAGCATTTTTGCTCAAGCAGTTTCCCCATCTTCATCATCCCTGTGGCTAAATCCAAAAACAACCACCCATGAGAATGTAGTGAACGATGTGCATTAAGACAACTCTTGTTTGAGTGTAACGACGCACATTTTAATACCTTGTGTTTTTCATTTATATCAGCAAAGCAACTGATATTCAGCTGTACAAGAACCTCACAGGTAACCTTTGTGTGTTTGTCCCCCTTTTGCAGGTCATGTCCTTGTTGCGCCGTGTGGACGCGCGGGAGCAGCAGATTGCTGTGCAGCAGCAGTCCTTCCTCCCGCTGCGTGGTGGTTTTCAGGAGGACTTCGTCATGCCTCCCGAGCCCAAGTACTGCTGCGAGCTCTGTCGCATGGTGCTATGTAATCCTCGCCAGACTGAGTGTGGACACCGCTTCTGCGAAAGCTGCATTAACCAGCTGCTTAGGTTGGGGAAACTTCAAATTTTACAAACACTACTACGTGCCGTATCACTATAACATGTGGTTATTATCATGAACCAATACATTCCTGAGGCCGATGATCCTAATCCATCTTGATTAGTATCTTGTGTCAGGATAATTAAGGATGCATTTAATAAACTTATCTTGAAGCTGACATATCAAAACATATAAGTTTTATAATTAAACTATAAAGAACACAAAATGCGGATTCCAGCTTAAAAAAAAAAAAAAAAAAAGGTTCTGCTTTCATCAAGAAAGCCCTGACCAGTCAAGAGTGTTTCTGTTCATGTGAACACGTAAGGGCAATTAGTGCTGTCCTTCAAGCACATTCAACTGTGATGTAATAAAATGCAGCAAGCCAAGATGCAGAAGCCTCGTGTTTCAGAAGAAGTGTCGTCCTTTCATTCACAGATAGGTAGCTGTTGTGTGGTACAGGAACTTGAAACTACTGGGGTGGGAATTGGCAGCAAATAAATCAGGGGAAAATTCTGACTAATGTTATATGGAACCACAAAACATGCCTTTTTTTCATTTTTTTAAAGACGTTTTGCCTTAGGGAAAGTTTTCCTGTTTAACCAAAGCACTTAAGCAAACACAAGGTCTTAAAATGACTATTGATTGCCAAAAATGTGTTAAGAAATACATGTAACACATTTCTTTTACTAGCCACTTTGTAGTATCAGTTATGCCAGCAGAAAATAAATCCCTATAAATAAACCTAATATCTGAATATAGAAGGCAGCGGGGATCCTAAAGCCAGAGATAATGGAGAGTCTTTTAGTACCTGATCTGAGACACTGACCAAAATCACCAGAACCATTTTTACAGCGGTTGCAGTCAGTAGAAAGTTGAAAGCTCCCATCGACATTTTATTTCCAGAATCGTTAAAATGACCGCTGAATAAGTGTTTAACATAAAACATCTAATAGATAAAAGCGCATAGCAATATGTGTTGAATACCTACTTTGTATAAGAGCACATGTTGCTTCAGGACGCCACTGTTTACTACCTGACATATCAAACACTTTATTTTTTTATTATTCTTTCAGTAAACAGAATCCAGTGTGCCCAGCTGATATGGAGCCATTATCTCAAGATAAAGTAAGTCTCTCTAAAGGAAAAACATAACTGAATGCAAAAAGGCTGGGTTTTATTAGGGTCGAGTGTAGTGTAACAGTAAATAATTTTTTTTCTTCTTACAGATATTTCGCGATGTTTGCTGCCATAGAGAGATTATGACATTAAAAGTCTTCTGCCGAAGTGCGAAAAGCGGATGTAAAGAACAAATGTGTTTACAGCAAGTTATGGTGTGTGGTTTTGAAGTGCACTGTTTATCACATTTTATTAGAGGTTGAGACAGATTCATAATAAAGATTACTGATCATGCTAATTAATACTATTTACCTGTTTGGCCCATCAGGACCATTTGAACTTGTGTGAGTACTTTGAGGTGCCCTGTCCGTTGTGTAAAGAGAAGCTTATGAGGAAGGACATGCCTGAACACTTGAGCCGTAAATGCAAATACCGTGAGGCCACCTGTGAATTCTGCAAACTCAAAATGGCCTTAACAGAGCTACAGGTACATTTCTGAAGCTCCTTCTCCCAGTCAGAATACTCTTATCTGACAGAAATGTTTATTATTTATTTATTTATTTATTATTAATTAGTTCGAAACTGCATTTCATTGCTTTGTTAGTACTACTTCTGTGTTCGACATTTCCCTTTCTTTGTGCCGAAAATGTCCCATGACGTTTTGGTTTCATATTAGTCCTGGGAACTTTAGGGGAATCTCATGTAAGACATTTTGAGAATGCTGGTCCTCGTGCTTTGACAAAATTGTGGAAGTAGATACTGTACATTATTGTGCTGTGGGAAGTCCTAGGAAGTCTAGGTGAAGTATTTTTGGTCTTATCTTATGATTGTAATGATTACTCATTCTGTCTTTCTCTATTACTGACGATCTCTTTGATCTAGAAACACAAAGAAACTGTCTGTCCTGCATTTCCAGTATCATGCCCTAATCATTGCTCATTTCCATCAATTTTACGAAGTGAGGTGAGTTTGAATTGCTGAATTTGAATTATGTCCTCAAACGTTTTAAATGCCTAGAGATTTTTCTTAAGGTCTAGATACTGTACGTGCAGCAGCAGTTGTACACTGGACGTTAAAGCACAGTCGACTTCAATGTTATTTTTCTTTTCATTTCAGCTCTCCATTCACCAGCAAGACTGTCCAAAAGCTCAAGTCTCTTGTTCCTTTTTTCGTTTTGGCTGCACCTACAAGGTAATGCGTTGTCCTGAGACGGGGGAAAAAAAAAAAAAACAAAGTAAAAAAGTTTTAGGCTTAAACTTGCTGGTAACGATCACCTGTATTGGTTATATAATTAGTAGGTTCAGTTAGTTAGCTCTCCTTATTAAGAATAAACAAACATGTATATATATTTTTTTAATTGCAGGGTCTGAACAAGGAAATGAGAGAGCACGAGTCAAGCTTTGCCTCAGAACACTTGCGACTGATGGTAGCCAGAAGCAACACACTAGAGGCCAAGGTAGGGAAGCTGTGATATTTATGTTGAAATTTATAGCCATATTAAAGGTGGAAGGGGCTGGATTTATGTGTAATAACAGTAGGAGCGTAATAAACTATAATACATGAATGAGACTTGCATATGATCTCTGGTCCAAAACTATGAATAATTACTCCTGCAAAATTACATTGGCTCAGTTATATGTGGCAGTGCAAAAAAAATAAAAATTGTAATAATAATGAAAATAATACCAAGATGAGTAGATTCTTTTGTTTAAGGTTATTTTGTTCATTTGGAATCTCTTTGACATATATTTGTTTGTGTAGGTGGAGGATGTCAAGAACGAGCTACTAGAACGCTACAAGGTTCTCCCGAGTTTGAGCAGTCGCCTTACGGAAGTGGAGGAACAGTATAAAGATATGAGGGAGAAATACCGACAGGTGGAGCAGAAACTATCCAGCATGCAGGTGAGAAACATCTCTCTTCTGTCACCTGATACTGTTTACATTTCAGGCCTTGAATGGGGCTTTCCCACATAGCCCTATGAACCCAGAGGGCAATTCTTCTGAAATAAATGACTAGTGTGAGTTTGTAATGTTGCCTTTCTTCTGGGAGATTTAATTCCTCTCTGTTAAGGAATACTATTTCCGTCATGGTTTAATCAGCGCAGTTAATGGGGTCCTGTTCAATTACTACTGCATTCGGGATATTACAGTACAACTATTTAAAATGTTGAAGTACAATTTGTTGAAAATGCATATTAATTAAAATGATCTTATTCATAAAAATTGTTTGTTATTGTTACGCATAACTATAGTTTTTGCTAGTAGACATTTGTGCTTTCAACATGACACAAATTTTACTTTGCATGTAGAAGCTAATGAGCGCACACTCGGAGAAGCTGCTGGAGGTGGAGATGGAGCTGAGAGAACTGCGGCCGTTGAGGGCTATGCGTGAGGAAGTGGAAGCTCTGAGGGGCGCCGTGGAGAGTATGCGCTCTGTGGTAGCATCGTTCGACACCGTCCGCACCGGTTCCGGTACACTCACGCTGAGTGAGTGTCACCTCTGCTTCATGACTGACGTATATACTTACTGTATAGGGGCGCCAAACTAACGGAACAATAATGATCCAGACACAAGCAAGTGCTTTTGAGTCATAAGTCACAGATAGACGGCGTGTATTTCCTTTCGTTATTCAAGAAAACGGTCATACCGCCAAAGTTTACTTATCTTAATCTTCAGAAATGTCCAGATAGTGTCCACAGCTTGTTTGAATTAAGTTTCTAAATTGTCTTTTGTACAAATACAAACTTAACAGTACACTGCAAATAAATCAAATGGTAGCTCTCTAGGAATGTGATCTAGTAAAAATGTTTTTTAGTTTTTATTTGTGATTTAATAATATGTTGTTCTGTATCAATTCCAGCCTCATTAGAGACCCAGCTTTCTCGTCATGATGAGCTGCTCAGTGTGCACGACATCCGTTTGGCCGACATGGACCTTAAGCTGCAGGTGCTGGAGACGGCCAGCTTCAACGGAACTCTTATTTGGAAGATACGTGACTACAAACGACGCAAACAGGAAGCAGTGGCTTCTAAAACATTGTCGCTTTACAGCCAGCCTTTCTACACGGGCTATTTTGGCTACAAAATGTGCGCTCGTGTTTACCTGAACGGTGATGGCATGGGAAAAGGCACACACCTGTCGCTCTTCTTTGTGGTGATGCGCGGTGAGTATGATGCGCTGCTGCCATGGCCTTTCCGCCAAAAGGTGACACTCATGCTGATGGATCAGGGTCCTGCTCGGAAGCACCTGGGTGACGCCTTCAAGCCCGATCCAAACAGCAGCAGCTTCCGGCGGCCCACAGGGGAAATGAACATTGCCTCGGGCTGTCCGCTCTTTGTCGCTCAGACTGTGCTGGAGAATGGGACGTACATCAAAGATGACACCATCTTCATCAAGGTCACAGTGGACACCTCAGACCTACCTGACCCATGACACCTGGACAGTTAACCCATTGGTCAGTACCACTGTCATTTTCATGTCACTGAAGTGCTAAATGTTTGAAATAAATATTTCATTGGTCTGTACCACATGCCTTAGACTTGTCAACCTTAGGTCCAAAGTCAGGTTTGAACCGTCCTGAAGGTCTAGCACTAAAATAACAGTAGTGAAAATACAGGGTGATTCAGGAAAGTGTTAACACCTAGACGACACTACAACGTTGTAACACTGTTACACAGCAAGGTTAGGTTATGAATTGGAGACTGTAAAAAAATTTCCATTACATCGTCTCCACTTGTACACCAGAATCTAACAACAGTACTCTAAAGAAAAGTCAACTGAAAAAACGTTGCCAGTAAGTGCTAATATTTTTTTGAATCACACTGCATATTCTTACATACAACATGATAAGGGCTTGATATGATGATGATGAACTGTGACATAACATCATGATGTACTTTTTCTACATACCGTCATTATTATCAGGAATCGGAGCTTTTCTAACATCCCACTGGGACCTGACGATTCTGCAAATACAACCTTCAGTATTTAAAGTGCACATCCTTTCCTAAATCATGCTTTATGAAAGGCCAGTGCATTCGAAGCTTGCTAAGCCTGTAATTCAGCCTTGAGATATCATATTTGCGATGAACTTTATACTAGCACTCAAGGCTGAATTATGAGTGCTACGACGCGTATCAAATTTTAGGCCTTTTCTAATTCGATCTAGTTTGTTCTCTGTAAAATCAAGAATTCCAGGAAATGCTACACTTTTATTAGTTAAAAGTGAAAACTCATTTCAATTTTACATTTTAATTTGTTTTATTTTATTTCATTTTTTTTTTAGCATATTCCATGAAAATTAACAAATGAAATAGCATTTAAAATCTTTTGAATAGCAGTGTACTCTTAACTCCTAACAGTAAAAGTCAGCAGTCATTCATTTGGAAGGTTTTATGCAGTGTAGTTTTTAGAGTCCATTTTTATAACAGACTTTTCTATCATGCCAGAGGGCCCGGTGCTCATCCGGATGTTACGAAGTCACAGGATTGGGGAAAAACAGAGCAGGAACCGATGAGAAG
The DNA here is from genome assembly GCA_030068275.1 of Clarias platycephalus. Taxonomy (NCBI): domain Eukaryota; kingdom Metazoa; phylum Chordata; class Actinopteri; order Siluriformes; family Clariidae; genus Clarias; species Clarias platycephalus. Next base: position 22,600,630 of record JAQQZT010000005.1, read on the forward strand.
AACCAACACAAGAGCGTGCTGAGGGTCTCAGGCTGGTGCTCCTGAGACAGTGTTTGTTGAGGGAACAGATTGTGCTGTCCTTTGGATCATGACCAGGGTGTAGGGGAGGTCTCAGATAGCTGCAGTGTTCAAGATGGAGCAGAAAGAGCAAAGGGTTTTCATCTCTAATAAAAGGAAAAAAGTATGTCTTCATCAGTGCTGGTAAAGACTAAGAGAAAGACAAAATGTAAAGGTAATGATACCAACATAATGAACTGCCTTTTAGCGGAAAAAATATACAAGGGGATTTGTTTGCTGTAACTGACATATTACTCTATAATAATATTACACAGAAAAGAAGTATTTCAATTGGAGAAAAATCAATATGTGGGCCTCATTTATCAATCGTTTAGTAGTTTTGTGGTGTTTGTTTTTTTAAGAAACCAAAACAACCATTTTGTGTAAGGTTTTTTTTTCTTTCCCTTCATACTTCAGTGATTTCGCTGATAAATACCAGTCTGATGTTTTGCATATAGTGATGCCCTCAAACCCCAAGGTAAAACTCATAGAGGGCCGAAAATGACTAAATAATGAAAAGTACCTCCTAAACATGAAGCGTCTTAAAGCTTCCAGTAATGCAGCTCTACCGTTGCAACACTTTGTCTACTATAGACGCACACTAACTCTTCCTCCCTTTAAAGGGTCCTGTTTCTGTTGTTTGAATTAAATGGATAGTATTGTTGTCTTGAGTTCCAGGTTTATCATTTTCATTAAATCCGTGTATAAAATCTCAACAAATCATCAAACGATTGGCTTCAAATCATATAATCTGTGAGGCTCACTTATGTGAGTAAGTACATATGTACAAGTGTAATCAATCTCAGGAACTTTTGTAGGATGCCAATATTTTTTCAATCGAAGTAAACTTCCATGGATAGTCCATTTATTATGTAAATTCTCCTGTGAGCAATTTTTCAAGAAGTGTATTCGTATTCAGCTTGATAAATGAGGCCCAATGTCTGTATCGCAGGCTGTCGATTTGGCTTTTATAGTCAGTCAAATACAGGTACTTTGTATTCCACTGTATCTAGTAATGTTTGGTGGTTTCAGAAAAATAATGAAATAAATAAACAGCTTTCATTGTCGCGTGCCGAGGCATTCATCATATGGAAAAGAACAATGGGTATAGAATGTGTTGTGTGCGCACGGTGGTAGATTTTTTTCATTTTATTTTTTGGTGTACTGGTAATAGACTATATTGAAAGAAATCCATGAAACACAATGGGGCGAAAGAAAATGCATGTAAAATCAACAAAATATAAATCAGTTTAATCTCCCATATGTGTTTACTTTCGACACACATTATTTTATGTAATGTTTAATATTGATGATGCTGTGCATCAGAATATAATGTTCTTTTTTTAACACCGTTTGTAATACTAGCCTCTACGTGTACAGCTATGCTGACCGAAACATTTAACCCTTTCAAGAAGAATATTTGCACAAGTATGATTTTTTTTTTTTTTTTTATATGTGTAATGCAATTGTATATGTATATGAATATAAAAAACAAACATTTTACCATATTCTTCTGTTGTTATTTGTGAATAAAAGTTATGGTAACTTATGGTAAGTTAATCCACGGTTTACGACAACACAAAAAAAAATTACATCCTTTTTTGTGTGTTTGTGTTTAAAAATCTACAGATACAAATAAAAAAACCCTCTAGAAATGTTATGGTTATAATGTTCTTATAATGTTATAATGTTTCTTTTTTCTATGAAAACAAGTAATTTAAGTTTTGATAAAAGAATCTAGAAAGCAGCAACACCTTTAGGAAAAAATTATTAATAGAAAAATAACTCTGTTTTGGCTTAATCCAATGGTTGTGAAATCCCCTAAAGCAGTCCGGACAGGCGGGCAACTTTACACAGGACACAGATGTATCTTGTTTTTTCTTGTGCACATTTAATAACCGCCATATCTTATGACACTGTTGGTAAGGAAACTTCTAAATGTTTTTTTTCCCGAAATACCATGGGGTGTTGGGGTGTTTCTTCTCTTGGGAACAGAAGCAAGACTGGGCCGCCTCCGAGAGCTGTTTTGTGTGGAATCTCTGTTTGTCTGTCATTACAATATAAAACAATAATAACCATCATTGTGTAATTTCCCCTTGTGCCACTGGGGCAGCTCAGACCCTCAGGGCATGTCTCTACAAACGTCTGGATGTGGACCGGGTGAGTCTTTGGCTCTGTGCCTGCTGGGCCGCGTGCGCAGCATGCTGTGGTGCATTGGGTGTTCCGATTCCTTTCTATCGTGCCCAGTGTTGTTTTTGGTTTGTCCTGCATTGGCTTTTCTGTAGGATCGGACCAGACAGACTGGCCTTTGGTTTCCATGGGAAAGAGTGAGCCTTGGGTGTCCTTGATCTTGTGGTGTTACTGTTATGGCTGATAGGTCTGTGCATATATATATACACACATACACACACGCACACATACACACAAAGCAAAGTGGGGCCTTCATGGACTTTTTCTAGCACATCGCACAGATGCTGAAGTTGATTGAGAACTGGGGAATTTGGAGGCCAAGTTAATATTAAACCGTTCTTGAACAATTTTTGTAGCATAAGCGTATTATCACACATCGTTGTCAGAAAGACAGGAACTTGATCTAAACCAATGTGTAGGTAGGTGGTACATGTCAAAATAATAATGAATGCCAGGGCCCAAGGTTTCCAGCAGAACATTGAGCAGAGCATCACATTGCTTCTGTCAGCTTATGTTTCCCATAGTGCGTCCTGGTGCCATTCTCCAGGTAAGCGATGCACATGCAACCAGCCATCCACCTAATGTAAAGGAAACCGTGAATTAACAGACCAGGCCATCTTCTTTCATCTTCATGGAACAGCAGCTCTTCTGTAGGTTCAGAGGTTCATTTTGGTACTGTCAGCTAATGTTACATTTAAGCAGAATCACCATAATTTTGCCATGTTTTGGTTTGGGAAAAAAAATTATTTGTCTTTAAATGAAATACTATGAAAATGAAATACTATGAACTGTCCATAAATGTGTACGACATGCAAGAAAATATTTGTGCATAATATTTGTGCATAAAAGTGCAGGACAAAAAAAGATTAAACCTGGCTCAAAATCTCAAGCAATCGGCTTAAGAATCAGTGGATCAATTAGGAGAAAATAAGATGTTTTTAAAATAAGGTGTTTTAAGTCATAGGCTCCTGTAGAATGTGCATTAATAGATATCGGTTATTTTCCGACAATTCCCTTTTTGGCCACATGGTGGCAGAGACCCACAACCTCTTAGTGTAGATTTCCAGTGCTTTCCGTACTGGCTGAGTAATGACTAACGCATTTTTATACCCTATATGTAGTTACACCCAGTGTTGGGGGACGTTACTTTTTAAAGTAAGTAATTAAATTACAATATTACTGTCTTTAAAAAGCAGTCAGTTACATTACAGCGGTACTTTTTGATAAAAGTATCTAATTAAGAGTACTTTTCCATTGCAGAAAATGAAAACTCCTTTGTGATTCCTCATTATTATTATTATTATTATTAATATTATTATTAAAATAATTATTGTTGGTTTTAATAGTAACTATTATATAAATATTAATATTAAACAGCAGTAATTATTTCAATGAATATAATAACAATAATAATAATTTAAAAATAATAATAATTATTATAAAAAATCAATACAATCACAACACCAATAATAATTTATTATTATATTCACAATAATATTAATGATCATAATAATCATAACGTTGTTGTTTGTGTTTATTATTATTATTATTATTATTATTATTATTAAAGGTCCTATTAGGATTTAGTATAGGAGTGATCTGTAAATTCGGACGTGGCATAAAATTGTATAAAAGCCGGTCTCGCGCATAAAGACACGCCCCTGTAGATATTTAAACAGGCAGGGGGCGGGGCTTGCGGCTTTCAGGTGGACGTGCGCGCGTCAGAGCTGTTAACGGTGCGGTCAGTCTGAGAGAGAGAGAGAGAGAGAGAGAGAGAGAGACATTCATCTCTCTGCCACGAAAAAGCGAAGTACAGTTGCACAATACCGGTTAGGAGGAATAAAAACAGATCAGCGTTATGTTCAGCTGGGTGAACAAGGAACAGGGTGGAAGGAACAAGGAGGGAGACATGTTCCAAACGGTGACCGAGGGACTTCAAAGTCTCTATTCCAAAAAATTACTGCCTTTAGAAGAAGCCTACCTCTTCCATGACTTTCACTCACCGGCCCTGGAAGAAGCGGATTTCCAGAGCAAGCCAATGGTCCTTCTGGTGGGACAGTACTCCACAGGGAAGACCACTTTCATAAGGTAATGCTAAGGGGATTCTTGTATAAGTAAGAGTAAATATGAGTATTTATTGTGTTAACGGGAGTGTGTAAAGTGAATGAACAAGTAAGCCTGAAGGTGTACTCGTGTACAGTCTGCAGTGTTTGTCCAGGCAGTGATGAAGAAGGACCACCCCACACTGCCACAGTCACGTATAATAATAAAAGCACATGATTAAGGGCACAACCTAAGAGACCGATCAAATATTATTTGAATTATCAAATATATTCAAGCAGAAACTGCTTGACTATTTATGATCTTTAAAACACTTATGATGTCATAATATAATATAATATTATTACCTCAGTATACCGTATCAACATAATGTAGACTCCTGTAGCTCATAGGATATATCCTACTTTCCAGGAAACCGTCATCCGCATGGCAGTAAAAAGTACGATTAAAATTATACCTAGTACAGTGTAGTATTAAAAATGCACAAAAAAAAGGGGGATAGAAGTTCATTTATTTTAATTTATTGAAACAAATGTTTCAACATTATACACTGTACCAGTTACAAAGTTGTACACAAGTTACATTGTATAAACATTTCTCTTCTTAAGTCACTTTAAAAGAGTTCTTTTGTAATTGCTTATGCTTCAAAAGGTTTAGAAAGCAACAATTTTTCTTCGTAAACTTTACTTCTGTGACCAGGACATTGGTATGTTCAAATATAGCATTTTTATTAAGAAAACAGGTGCTCCTTTACCTTCACTTTATCTCTTTGGTGCATCGGGTTCTCTGGTGCTTTTCTATCGTCACCAGATTAGCTTTTTTCTGTGTTTTTTGCGCTGCATTGGCTTTTCTAGTATAGTAAGTATTTTTCTAGCATAGTAAGTATACATGATGGCTTTTGGTTTCAGCAAGGATGGGTGGAGCGCTGGGTGCTCATGATCCTGTCACCACTTTATGGCGTATAATTGATAATCAATGTTACATGTTAATGTTACGGGGAGTTAATGTTATGGCGGATCAGTGTACATAAAAGCACTGATGAATTCTCACTTCAGAATCGTCAAGGTGTTAATGATTTTTCTATAACAGCTTCTCTGACTGTTGTGCTGGCTGTAATACAAATCTCAGGTTTTTATTAATGTACTCATTCTGTTGCAATTTGTATAGTAACTGCTGATTTACAGGGACTGGCATTTTCTCCACATAATGTATGACTAATAATAAAATGATTAAAAATACTCTTTAGCAAAACTTTTAATTATGGATATGGTGAAGGTTTCTATGTGCAGCACAGTGGCTTAGTGTTTAGCACTGTCGCTCTGCACCTCCAGGTCCTGGGTTCGATTTCCGCATCAGGTCAGTTGTTCTCCCCGTGCTTGGTGGGTTTCCTCCAACAGTCCAAAGACATGAAGATTAGGCAAATTGGCGATCCCAAAATTGCCCATAGTGTATGAATGTGTGTATGAATGTTGACCGGAGGTCCTACCATGGTCAAAATGGGAATAAATACAATGGTCTCTATTAGCCGCCAAGGTTCCTAGTTGGACTACAGAGGTTCCTACTGTAGATGGATGGACAGAAGGTTTGTTTAAAGAGAGGTTTATGTAATATTTATCAGCTGTCAGCATTTTGTAATAATAATGGGAATGCAGATCGCTAGAGAAGATCCGATATTATATTATGATACCTATGTGCAGATCCAATTTGTATTGCAATTCTGTATTCTGTATCACAATTTTATAAATCCAGTGGTACCTCGCCATACGAACCCGACATAAGAACTGAAATTTTTCAAGAAATTTGCCTCAGCACGCAAAGCATTTTTGTCAATGAAAAAAAAGAGATGCAAGTTTACACATTTTTGCACACATGATTACAATGCTGGAAATTAATTTAAAAAATGATCTGCATTTACAGTACAAGTCCTATGAGAACTCGCCTCGGGAACGGATAAAATTTGTATGCTGAGGTACTAATGTCCATCGGATAGATTTTTTCCCCCGATTTTGTTGCAAATTTAAAACATTTAAATAAAAAATGTCATGTCTTAAAAGCTTTATTTAGGGTTTCACTTCATTTAAACTCATGACCTGTGTTCATTCTTGGCTTCTAGCAAACGTTTAGCTTTCTCCACTGTCTTGCCTAAATCAGGGTGGTGCTGAGCAACATAGGCCTGTATGTTAGTCATATTACTTAACTATTAGTCATATTGTACTAATGAACTTCAGCATGACACTGGTTACATAGAGCATGGATCATCTAAATCCATTTTAACAATTCATTTATGAAAGCCAAGATTCATCCATCCATTTAAATTATGGTGGTTTAGCCCACCATAATTTAATATGGTAAATATAACATAATATGTGCATATTTTAAAAAAATTTATCACATGAGAACATGGTGTGGTATAAAAGGAATATAAAGTAAGGGTCCTGAAAAATAATTCTATTAGGGTTTTAATAATGCTCTTTATGACATAATATAATATGACATGATAATAGCTTTAATAATAGTTGAATAGTAGTAGTAGTAATAGTTTAAAAGGCTAATAATAATAGTTTGAACTTCACTTCCAGTTTTGCATATTTATAATATGTTGTGTTACTATTTGTAATGATGAATGATAATATTAATTATAATTATATAATATAATATAATTATAAAAGCATTATAAATAATACAGATTTTCTATGCACAAGATACATCATCCTAAACTTCCTAGCAGGAACCCTAACGTTAGATGACTGATGCAATATAGTTATAATGATATTGAATGAATGAATGAGTGTGAGCTACAGAAATCTAAGAGATGCAGGGGGAGGGGGGGGTTATATTCATTTACGTATTGCGATTCTTTTGTGTGGCAATTCATGTTTCGTTACACTGACTACAAAATTTTCATTGTCTATACCATTTTATCCTGCATCCAGAATCATGGGGGGCCTGGAGCCTATCCCAGGAGACTTAGGACATGAGGCGGGGTACACCCTGGACAGGGTGCCAATCCATCACAGGGCACACACATTCATATGCACTCACACATTACAGGAATTTTGGGAACACCAATTAGCCTAATCTGCATTGGACTGTGGGAGGAAACCCACCAATCATGGGGAGAACATATACATAGACCCGGGGTAGGAATCGAATCTGGAACCTGGACAGGGCGACAGGGCTAACCACTACGCTCACTAATGTTTGCATCTGAGGTCATAAAATGTTAATATGGAATCAGAAAAAAAATTGAAAATCGTCATACTTTGAGAATTGCAATACAAATCAAATCGGCACAGAGGTATTGTGATAATATTGTATCGGCTGATTCCCATCTCTATAACCTAATGTTCTAAACGTTACTTAACATAGATGGCTAAACCCAAATCCATATAACAGGGGCTACATAGTCAGAACCTGACTCATAAAGCTTTTGCCCTTGTTGAAAGTTTTTGTGTGTGTGTGTGTGTGTGTGTGTGTGTGTGTGTGTGTGTGTGTGTGTGTGTGTGTGTGTGTGTGTGTGT
>JAQQZT010000005.1:22613303-22626263 GCA_030068275.1 Clarias platycephalus
TGGACGCCTTCAGCATTCCTTTACAATGTAGAAAGAAATAAAAATCAGGAACCATCATGGAGTTAGAAAGTGACCCCTAACTTTTGAACGGTAGTGTATATATATATATATACTGCTTTGAGACAATGACGATTGTTAAAAGCGCTATATAAATAAAATTGAATATATATATATATATATATATATATATATATACACACACACACACTATTAGTTTTGATACTTCAACACCTGTAAGATAAACCTGTAAGAAAGCACTGGGAATGGTCACTCCTCTTTTAGAGTGCCAGTGCATGTTGTTTGCTGCCAGATTAATGTTTAATAAGTAAACGGTTAGAGGGGGGGGGGGGCTATTTTTTTCCTGCTGGCTGGATATTTCTGTAGAGGGGAAATAAGTAAAGTATGCTTCTTTGACAATCACTGCCACAGAGGTCAAAGACACACTTGGCAGAGACCATCTCCTTTTTCCAGAGGAACCTCAAACAATGCATTTGGTTTCCTGTGGGCCACTCAGTCTGTCATGGTTTTGCATGTTTTCAAGTAATATGGTATGTTTTTTTTAAAAAACAGTTGATCAAATAGTTATGGATTTGGTTTCATTTCAACTGAAATGAATAAGCAGGTGTTTAACAGAACTGTCTGGCCCACAGTTACATTTTCTGCTGACTGAAGCTGGTACATTTGAGCAATTTCCTCTTTTATGAAAATCATGATTTTGTGTGTGTGTGTGTGTGTGTGTGTGTGTGTGTGTGTGTGTGTGTGTGTGTGTGAGGGGGGCACTGTTATTATTTCAGGATCTGTGTTTTTTCCCATATGTGACCATACTGCTATTATAGATGTAATTTACTATATCTACTAAATCAACTCTAACCAATTATGGTATTTTTATATAATATTTGGATCTTTTGTACATTTGAGTGAGAAGCAGTCACAAATGAATACACTTAAGCAAATCTTCAGCATTTAGTAAGGTTAATAAAAAGGAAAAGGTATGAAAAAATGAGCATGGATGGTTTGCATCAGCTGTTTCACTACCCACTGCCTCAGACAGACCACATAAAATCAACAGACGGTTGTGGTGGAAACACCTGTGTTTTGCTTTGGTAACACTCAGTACACTTTCTCTTCCTGTACCACCAGGTTCATCTGCTCTCAGGTCCCCAACCAAGTCCTGCAGAGTATTAGCATCATTGACACACCGGGTATCTTGTCTGGAGAAAAACAGCGTATTAGCAGAGGTTAGTAGCTACAGTGTAATATTTTATAGGCTCTGTTTAAATGCAGGAAGCTGATGATCGCCACACATGCTGTTTGGGGGAAGTCTACCGAGTATACCGTGCATAAAATAATCAAATGGATGAGGTGATTTAATTTAATATTGCCATAAAAAAATCCTTCTTCAAATGGTCCAGCCAGGGACCTCGTAAACATAGCTTTTTAAAACGTTTAGAGATCACCAGCATGTGTGGAGCAGGCCATGTTGTAAGGCAAGATCAGATTTTCCACTGATACACTGCTGATGAATCTCTGCACCATCCCTTTATTGAAGGTTACACCAATTAACATTACTCCTAGCTGTTTCTCATTACTGGGTCATAGCGCTTCGCCTATTAGTTGTAATTTCAGTCAGCAGATGCAAGGCCATCTCTTTGTAACGAGGCATCATTTCCGTCTCTGCCCTCCATCCTGTGGGCCTGGATTCACAAAGCCAGCAGCTTGAATTGAGCAATTTACTGTCAGCACTTCTTGCTTTCTATTCCTCATATGACAGATCACACTCTCAAAACAGACAAAAAGACGCACATCTGTTTGAAGGTAGCGAAATGAAACTGACCACGCATTTATAGCTTTTATACCTTTTAATTACAGGGAATCCTATGTGCTTGGCTATAACATAAACAATACATTTAAATGTAATATTTCATTGAAATTTCAGCAATTCTATTGAAAAATGTTTGAAATAATAAGAATGGTCATTATCGCAAAGCAGCTTTAAAAAAATCTAAAGAAAATTAAGGATCAAAATGATCAAATTGTCCCTGATGAGCGAGCCATGAGCAACGGTGGCAAAGAGATGGCAATAGGAGGAAACCTTGAAAGGAAATAATACATTTTAAACAGCATTTAAATAAGTATGAAAAAGATTAATCTGATTGTCCAGGATAACTTTTTATTAGTAAGTGCATTCATATAATTATCTCAAGACAAATACATATACTGTGAAAGCACCAGAGTGACTTCACCTGATTCATGGTAAAATCCACATGTTTATGGGTTAAGAGTAAATTCAAATTCAAATTTTATTTGTCACATACACAGTCATGCACAGTACGATATGTAGTGAAATGCTTAGACAACTGCCCGTGACCTTAAAATTTTCAAAAACAATTGACAAGAAATAAGAGAGAGTATAAGAACAAATTGTTGCAGGTTTCATTTTGTATTTCTTTTTGCCCTCACGAATAGCAAAACCCTATTTCTAGCCCAGTGATCTAGATGTACGGTATTATCCCCCACTCTGTATTCCTTTATTCATCATTGAATAGTAGACTGGATCCTACAGTACAGTATACTGTACGAGCTGTGAGTCACATCTGGTGAGTGTTTGTATGTAAATATTGAGCAAAGTAAAATACCTAAAACACACCCTCCAGATTCATGGCGCATTCAGCAATTCAACTTTCATAGTAAAACTGATTTTTAGTTTAACTGATATGGACAGTAAAAATAAAAATCAAGCTTAATGCTAAAGGCACATTGCTACTGTACTTACGCAGAGCATGTTGGGCCTCACATCACCACTGAATGTCATATGATTCTTTTTTTTGTTGTTGTGTGTGGCACCAGAAATACTCATTAACTAAACACAATCAGGGCAGATCTTCATGTAGAGTTCAGTCAACTATTAACAGAATTACTGAAAATTTCTTCTTGATTGTAATGCTTGCATTTTTAAAAATATCTTTTCTAATAAAAGCAGAACAGCTTCCATGTTTCAAAAATGGAACTAGATTCCTTTTTTTTCTAATTGGCTTAGTTTCATTATATCACTGCTGCTAAAAGTATAAAAATCCCCCACATCTGTGGATATCTCTGAAAATAACCTTACTCAGTATACCCATCCATGCGCTTCAGCTACTGTAGGTTCTGAAGACCAGGACAAGCAGGCAACTATAAAAAACCACCAGGATGTTCTATATGAGTGGTGACTCTTCAAAATGACATGTCCTGTTTTACTTGGCGTAGTTCTCAGAAACTCAACAAACTGTTTCTGTTTGACTTGTATATCCAGGTGGACGCAGGTTATTAATTAGTCTACCTTTTTTCACCGCCATTATTTGAGAAGTCTGAGCCGTAGCCTGATATACAAGTCATGAGGCCTTCTCTCAAACATGTGCAGCCTTATCTTGTACCCACAGGGCAGTTGGCACACACTGGTAACTGGTTAGGTGGTAGAACCTGCTGCAGATTACACCAAGCTAAAGTCATACGTCACTGCTCTGGAACTGAGGGATAACACAACATGGGCGTTCCTCATCTGTTCCTGTTTTGAGTCCAGCTGAAATGGCATGCCATTCACTCTAACTTCCCAATTCTACTGATGACACAATGCACCATGTCCGATGATTTAAGTGCTTAGTAGCAATATAGTTTGTTTCAACAACAACAAACAAATATAATAAATGTATTTGGGACTAGTTAGAAGCAGGTTGGTTTAGATCTTGTCAGGCATATTATTATTATTATTATTATTATTATTATTATTATTATTTCTAATCATACTATAAATTGAAAATAGCCAAAATGTCAAATAATTTTTTACCAATTACATTACTTTCCTAACTGAAAAGAGTTTTTATTAATACATGGTCATGATTTATTCTTATTAAATATGCAATAATACAGCCAGTTTCCTTTGATTCTTTTATCCAAGGAACAGATTCAATATTTCCCACACTCCAGTGCTCCCCCTTTAAAGGGCCTTGGCAGTGTTCCCTAACATTTCTATGCCAATATGTAATCCATGCTATTGTTTTTTTTTTTTTTTTTTACAGCCTAATAACATCATAATTAGATTGTGAACTGAGTATATCCACAGATGTACTGATTTGCCTGCCAGTTAAAATTGCTAGGAGTCTTCAATCCTCTTGTGTATTGCTAAAGGTTAAAGACCACATACTGTATATGATGGATGTTAGAAACCAGGATGTGATTCCGGAATACCTGAAAGCTACGTGACACCGTGGCCAATGGTTCTTAGGCCGGACCTCATTTAAAGAGCCGTGAAAAAAAATATGTATTTGGACATTTAATTGTAAATTGCAAATTGTAAATCCTTACAAAGAAAACTCTATAATAGTTCTTTTACCCCAGATGTACAGATGAATTACTTTTTATGTCATTCTTCAGATCATGGTAAACTGCCATATACATTTTTTTAAAAATTGATGTATCTCTCCTCTATAGGCTACGATTTCTCTGAGGTTCTGCGATGGTTTGGTGAGCGTGTAGATCGCATCATCCTCCTCTTTGATGCCCACAAGCTGGATATCTCTGACGAGTTCTCTGAGGCTATCAAGGCCTTCCGTGGCCAGGACGACAAGATCCGTGTCGTTCTAAATAAGGCGGACCAAGTGGACACACAGCAGCTGATGCGTGTTTACGGGGCCCTGATGTGGTCGTTGGGCAAAGTTATCAACACCCCAGAGGTGGTGAGGGTGTTCCTGGGCTCCTTCTGGGCCAAGCCCCTGCAGAACGCGGACAACCGCCGGCTCTTTGAGGCTGAAGCACAGGATCTCTTCCGGGACATCCAGGCCCTGCCACGGAACGCTGCCCTTCGCAAGCTCAACGATCTCATCAAAAGAGCCAGGCTTGCCAAGGTCAGCTAGTTTTATCAGCCTCAAGTGCACTGCTGTATCTATCAGACTTGTAGATTCGCAAATCTATATAGTATATCGCATTATACAATCTCTACACTAAATACTGATCATTGGTAGGCTGAATGCCTTGATGCCTATTCTGAGAATTTTGTTCAGGAAGGAAAACGCACTGTTATTTTTAAATGACATTACGCTTTCCTTCCTCAACGTAATGTCATTTTTAAATGATATCAGTGGAAATGTTTGGAATAATTACAGATAATATCGACCTTTGCTGCTCCATGTCATGGCTGTTTTGTCTTGCGTCTGACCTGAGCTCAGACGCTGTTGTTTTTGGCCGGCTGTATTATGCAAACCCACCCACATGAGCGCTCAGCATGCTGCTCGAAAGAATCTAGAACAAGCACTTAAGTCTGTACACTTTTAAACAATCCATTTATGGATCAGCCATAATTATGGGAGTGCCTCTTATCTTTTCCGCAGTGCTTCCCCAAACTGCCCGACAAACAGGAATCCTGGTTCTGCTTTTGCATTCTAAAATGCAAGAAGCCGAGTGTGAAATAGTTCTTCACATGATTCCATTTCCTGAAAGGGCCCAGTGTAACCCGTTTCCCTGGTATGCGGAATATGTATGATGTATATATCCATAGAAAATACACAGCTCTTGTTTTTTTCTCCCTCACCACCTCTCACCCTCTTCTACACTGCCACGCTTCTTGTTCGTGCCACTCCCACTTCTCTGGTTTCTGGCCACTAGCCATATATTGAAAGAACAAATGTGGTCTTATTTTAGTCCTCCTCCTTCAGGAAAGAGGTGTGTAAACATAGTGACTGTTGACCATTTCCTAGGCAAGCAGCAGTGACAAGGTGGGGTAGCTGATAATTTTATATTTTGCAACCAACGTGGAGAAGTGGAAGGCAAAATTTACCATGTCTGACAGCTTCCTGATGATAAAATAAATAACGCTCTTGGTGGTGGTGTATTCCAAGGTCATATTTTAGTCCTGTAATTCATGGTAACTGACTTGTTCTGATGATGAACTAATTTTCTGCATTGCTGTAGAGGCTATTGAGAATTTAAAAACGTTGATTGGTATGAAAGATGGCATGGTGGCGCAGTGGTTAGCACCGTGGGTCCCACCTCAGTGTCTGTGTGTAAGAAGTTTGCGTGCTCTCCCTGTGCTTGGTGGGTTCCTCACAGTCCAAAGACAGGGTAGCGGGGTAGGTTAATTGTCGTTTCCAAATTGGCCATAGTGTGTGAGTGATTGTACTTGGGTGCCCTGCGACAGATTGGCCAGGGTGTACCCCATCTCATGCCTCGAGTCCCCTGGGATAGGCACCATGATTCCCACACACGTCAACTGTCTGCTAGTCTGTATATATATATATATATACAGTGGATAATATTTAATTACCTTATAATAATGAATAATGTTTATTCCTCCAGGTGCATGCTTATATCATCAGCTATCTGAAAAAGGAGATGCCTACTCTGTTTGGAAAAGAGAAAAAGAAGGAAGAGCTAATCACACACTTACCTGAAATCTATCAACTGCTACAGCGAGAACATCATATCTCACCTGGAGATTTTCCTAATGTCAGCAAGATGCAGGTAAATTCTATAATCAATCACTGTTTATATGGCAATTATGCCATAACTGGGGGAGCTGAAGGTCATTGTCCCATCCTGTATTTAATTAGAAACATATCAAGACATTTAACCAGGAAACAAAAATCAATATACATAAACAGCAAGCATGGTGGAGAACAAGAATGGGGTCAAGGATGCATCGATATTATTTGATTAATACCAGCTTTTATCTGGCTAGACGTCCAGCTGCTGATTAGTGAACGGAGCAGACACATGTCTCTCTGAGCCCTTTAAGCCTGGACTGATTCCAGGTAGCATTTACAAGCTACAGACTGGAGTCGGTTTACATGTAACACTGACCAACAACATAGCATGCACACAGCCCCAGATAAAATGTGTGTTTCTCAAACATGCTTTCATTTTGATTCAGTAGCACATTAATAGTCCACATAACATTAAATATATGCAGTGAAAAAAATTTTTAAAGAAAGAAATTCACCCAGGTCTATTTGTGTCTACGCAGGAGCAACTCATTCATTATGACTTCAGCAAGTTCCCATCCCTGAAGGTAAAACTGATCGAAGCAGTGGACAAGATGCTGAGTAACAAGATTTCACATCTGATGAACATGATCCGGGAGGAGGAAGGAAAGCAGCCAACTCAGATAGTGATGGGCGGGGCTTTCGAAGGCTCTGAGGATGGACCGTTCGGCCACGGCTACGGCGAGGGCATTAGTGCTGGAGCAGACACTGAGGACTGGATTGTGAGTCGTGACAAGCCACGGTACGACGAGATCTTCTACACGCTAATGCCCATCAACGGCAAGGTGACCGGCGTCAACGCCAAGAAGGAGATGATGAACTCACGCCTGCCCAACACTGTGCTCGGAAAGATCTGGAAGCTGGCGGACTGTGACAGGGATGGCATGCTGGACGATGAGGAGTTTGCCCTGGCTCAGTACCTCATAAAGGTCAAATTGGAGGGCTACGAGCTGCCCTCAGAGTTACCGCCCCACCTGGTGCCCCCTAGTCACAGGAGGAACCCCACTGCAGACACCTTGTACAACCAGCAGGATGACTGATGCAAGATCCAGATGTGACCACAGTACAAACACATGTATAAACATTAGTCTACACCTCATATCACAGCCTTAATGGGATAATTCATCCAAATTCTAATGTGAAAAAGAATATATAAAATTTCCTGTTGTTATTTAGCTTCGGTTTACTCTATAATGATATGCCTTAGGACAGAATTGTAAAAAAGTAATGTTATCTCTAACATGAGTGATATCTGACCATTTCACCAAGGGAGCTTTTGAGCATTACATACGTTTGTTTTGTTAATATAGTGTATTTAAATTGAAGTAATCATTATTTGTATTTCCACCCTTATGCAGGTATTATCATGATGCAGTATTGTGCGGGTATACAAGTATAAAAATAATTTTCTTTATAGCTAGTGAGTTATAGAGCCACATCTGTTTCTGCAGATCTAGTGCACAGAATAGGTAAAAATACATTAAATATTTTTTGAATCCTAATGACGAGCCATTCCCAGTATTATTTTGCAGTTTGTTCACTGATAGTGACCCTGACACTTATTCTACAAAATTTCACAGAAATCAGTGCAGATTTGCATCTAATTCATAAACTCTTTGCACTTAGCTTAATTGCTTTGCACTCTTAATTGCTTCAGCTTCTATCGCATAATATCTTATTTACATCATGTCCATATGAAACCCCAGTTTACCATTATTTACATCTAATGGAAATAAAACCTGATAATTTATACTTTTGCAACTGTTATCTGAGTTTATTCAACATGACAATTTTAACATGATGCAGTAAACTTGTCTTTTGCAAACCTGTTTACTGAGACAGATATGTTGCTTAATATGTATAGTTTAGTGTTGTGTACTATTATTATTATTATTATTATTATTATTATTATTATTATTATTATGCCCAAATCAGGCAGAACCCCACTTGTGCATAGTTTTTAAATTTAGACTCTAACAGGTCAAAACTAACTAAAGTTAGATTTAAACATTTAAAGAAATGAATCAATGAATGAACAAACAGGCCACTAAAATACATTTTAATGCATCTGGCATGTTTTAGTATTTAATGAAATCTCAAAAAATATGTGATGATATTCAGGCATCCGTCTGTGCAACCTGGGCAAAGCTTCATGGTCACTAGAAGGGGCTGAAAATCCCTACTATTATTATTGCGCTTTTTATATCCCAAAATCTTGGCAGTTAATGTGGGTCGTATGACTACATCCCCCCTCACCACCAGGAATAGCTCGCTTTTACTTTTCTAAGGAATCAGATGTACGGTTTTTATATTTGAATGAGTTGGTCTTCATATCTGCATTTTATCTATGTATATAGATAAACCAATAATAACACGTAATAGTTAATAGTTTTAATGCCTATAATAAGTTGCTACTGATCATGTGCACTGAGACTTCAGTTCATGCTTGTTGTTCCAGGAAACTAATAACTGAAAAACAAATCTAATCTCATTTCCTTTATGTAAAAATAAAAATATATAGTTTTCTATAATTTGTATTTCAAAAAAGCAAACCTGCTTGGCTGGTGCAAACAAAATGCACCAGATTTAATTTAATTATTGTATTAAATGTGCAGTAAATACTAACCGGCAATTTTTTTATTGTTCATAAAAAATTCTTTATCTGTTACACATTATTTTTTTTATGTAATAATTCCCTCCGGCATTACATAACACTAGAAGCAAAATGCGCATTGGGGTTGAGTTACACCCGACCTAGTTAATGCCTTCCAAGCGTTATTAATCACAGTTTTCCGTCATTACAGAAGTTCACATTTTTACATGACTAAATATTAAATTTTTACAGTATACAGTACTTTAAATGATTGACTTTTTTTTTTGGAAACCTGCTTTCTCAGCAATCTGAAATGTGCTCATGAAAATATCTTTTTATATTCCACCTGTTAACATTACTGTCTGCTTACTGTAGAACACTTTCAGTTTTAATTAACCAGGCTTAGTGCATAGTGAGGAGAAAAGTGCCTTCATGTTGTTGCATAAAGAATGTCTCATGTACTAAATAACTTATTCAGGGAATAAGAGGGGCGTTCAAGTCAAACCCGGACTTTATGATGACATTTCCTGTGAATGAAGGCATAAAACTAACTGACATTTACAGAAGACTGAAGAACAGTGCGTTGATGCGACTCTTAGCGACAGTAAAACATTTGAAATGTGCAAATGGTTTAAAGAAGGTTGTATGTCTGTGAATGACGATTCTGACTGAGGTGGCTTGGAGCTCTCTGCGGTCATACCGTGAACGTTCAGCAAGCAGAACTACAGATAGCGACGGATAACTTGTTGCCAGCTTGCAAATTAGATGCATCTGTCCGTGGCAACTGCAAAATCGCAAAATAATTCACCAATATCATTAGCACATTACAGGAACAGTCCTGACCTCGCACCATCACAAGTCATTTCATGTTTGGGCCTTTAAAGGGGTTCCTGGGAGGCCAGTGTTTTAGACTTGAAGCAGGCAGTCCGCCCATGGTCCCGGCATACCAAGAAAACTTTCCACAGTGATGGTATCCAGGCACTAGTGAAGCCCTGGGATAAATGCATTAGTGTAGCAGCAGTTTATATAGAGAAATAAAGTCTCACAACTGTTCTGTTATTCTGTAAAAGTCCCTTTTTGACTTGAAGGCTCCTCATATTATCATTAAATGGGTAGCTGTTTGGTGATTATCAGAAATGTTTCATAAATGTGTGGTGTTAATTAGTGTAATACTGTTACTGTACCTATGACGGAAAACCCGTATAAAATAGCAACTTGATTTCAAATTAATTTGTGTAAACGTCTTATTAATAATATTGTTATTATTTTGAACAAACAGCAAAATGACTCGGATTCTTTCCTATGCGTTGTCTCGTTTAATGAAATAACTTTTTTTGTTGATACTCCTTGTACCTTATATTGCATTTCTTTTAAAAAGCTGTCACATATTAATGTCTAGCATATACATGACTGTAAAGAAATAGCATTGATATACTCCTTTGTGAAATAAAGAAAAATGTAAATATAAAATAATATTTAGCAATATATTTTGTGTTTCCTTATTATTTCATGATTTATGGATCTTTATAGTCTTTGATCTCTCCTCACATGCTCACTTTATGTGCATTATCATTTTACAGCGAAAGTATTTCCTTAAAAGTGCCACTGCTGAATTGAAAGCTGCACTTTATATGATGTGCAACCTTTATCCCTCTATTTACAGAGTCAGGTGAGAGATAGTTGCCCTCCCTGTCAGTCTACTACTTTCTGTGGCTTCAAAGTTCAGCTCAATTCTTCACTGATCAACCTGCAAGAAGGAGCTCGGTTAAAATCATGACTGTCTCCACATCTTAGACCGACGTGGGTTTAGACTGAGAGCACAGAAGAGGACATTGTAAGGGTTTGTAATCAAAAAATATATAAATAATAAGTTAGTGCATTTGATATATTGATTCTTTTTATTGATTTTTATTAGACTTAAAAGGAAAGCTTTATTGGTATGATTAAGTATTTAAGTAGCCTGTGTTTTATCTTTATACAGTGTATTTTACATTTAACATTTTGGATGACGATACGTGTTGAGTAACCTTATTTGATCTACGTAACTATATCTATAAATACTGGATGTCCATTACATCATGTTAAGGTTAAACAACGGAATTAGGATTTTCTGGATAAATTCTGTTGCTTTTTGATCAGTCAGATTTTAATAATAATTTAATGGCTACCAGCTTTCATTTTATTGATTCATATCATGTCTGGCTGTAAATGGGTGACATAAAATACCAGGAATTTTTATTATGCTTTGTATAGATTTATACAAGTAATACAGAACCACATCAGTGAATAATAGACAAAGTTAGAAAACAATTGATATAGTTAAAAATATGATTTTTTTTCTTGTATAATTATCTGTAATTGTTTTTTATTCTTTTGTTCATTGTAAAGTTCAAAACAGAAAGGCCACAACTGCAGAATGATGTGTGAAGCTTAATAATTAAGCTCATCATGTGACTTAATTTAAGGGCACTATCCAGTGTGAACCATAATTCTGTAGCATATAAACGAATACCTGATTAAGAATGACTTGTTGTAAATCGATCATAATGCTTTTAATAGAATGCTAGTATTCTGTTCATCGATAATAATTCTGAAATTTTAAGTAATCTTATAAAAAATATACTATTTGACGTTTTAAATGAACCAAATTACATGGCCATTACTTTCTCCTGTGAACTCTTCTGTGATGTCACAGATGTCTGAGTTGGCAGATGTGGATGAGTATGAACATGGACGCATTCGGGAGCTGCAGCAGCAGCGCATGGCCATCCAGAAAAAGACCTACACTAAGTGGATGAACAGTGTCTTCTCTAAAAATGGGGTATGAACAAGAAAATCCACATCTTAAATAACCATTTTCATTACAACAGTGTGCAGAGCATTAACGGAAAGCATCTAACACGGTCACAAAAAAAAAGATTCAGCATTTAATGAACAGTAAGAGAACAGTTCATTACATTTGTTTGCAAAAGTTACACATTTTATTGTTTTTTTAAGGGAAAATATTCAAATCTATTGAATTATTCTCAAAGCAGCTTTACACAAATCAAAACTGTGGATAACAATTTACAATTTATTAGCTTTATCAGCTTGTTCCTGATGATGATAACATGATAACGAGCAAGTAAGAGGCCACAGTGGTAAGGAAAAACTCTCTGAGTTGACATGAAGAAAAGCCCTTGAAAGGAACCAGACTCCAAAGGAAACCCATCCTCATTTGGGTGATACCAGATAGCACAACCGTAAATAAACCTCTTCTATAAAAGTCCAATTGTATAACAGGAAATCCCTTTCAGTTAACACAAAGTCCATTTTGTTGAGGTTACCAGCTGTTCACTAACTTGGGTCTAAAAACAAAACTCTTTGTAGCAATGCAGTCCAAAGCCATCTTCATGAATATTAAATGGAACTGTCTTTAAGCAGGCCACACGGTGTCATCCTCAGCAGCAGTAAGTGGACTACATGGCGGGGTGGGGGCTTAGGCCTAAAGTGTGGACAAGCTGCCAGTTGTCAAGTCTAAAAGAATTTGTCACGCCATAGCAGATTTATTAAGACTCTATAAGAAGGTCATAAATTGTTATTAGGAGTAACAAATCCATGGGGAAATGAATTATTTAACTCTTCAAAACTTTAAACAACCTTAGGCTCCTTTATACAGCTGAGCAAATTAAGCTATATGCAAAACTATTAAAGAAATCAAAGGAATCAAAAGGATATATACAGTGGGGGAAATAAGTATTTGATCCCCTACAGATTTTCTAAGTTTGCCCACTTACAGTACAAAGAAATGAAGGGTCTATAATGTTTATCATAGGTTTATGGTAAAGGATTGAGACAGAATATCAACCAAAAATC
>JAQQZT010000005.1:22628250-22644314 GCA_030068275.1 Clarias platycephalus
CCAAAGTGGCTAGTGAGACTAAAGTTATTACCCGCCACAGCCGAATTTTACCCGCATTTGGCGGGTGGGCGGGTGCCTATGTCAAACCCTGATACACTCATCATAAACATTAAGGTCATGGTGACACGGGGCTTGCAATTATTTCTTTGAACTGGTCTTTTTTGGAGCAGAATGGTTGTACAACATATATAGTACATCCTTAATAGAAGAAAACGTCAAGAGTACAATGTTTAGCTCATTCAGGGTTTTCTGATATTTGATTTAATACTGATCTAATATTTGGTTGAATGTCCTTTAACTTTTGTTAGCCATCAGCAAGTTTCTGGCAGAATTCTCGCTGAATATTTGCCCACTCTCCTTGGCAGAATGGGTGGAATTTATTTAAATGGAGTGGCTTCCTGGCACAAACCAAACTTTTAAAAATTCACACGCAGTCGAGACTCCAAAAGCTTAATGTTAGCATGCTTTATCCAGACCACAACCAGCGTTGTTGAGTGTTTAAGGTCATTGTCCTGTTGGAGCAATTAGCATGATGCCCCCACCACCATGCTTACCATTTGGTACAGTGTTCTTGGGTGGAATGATTCATGTTTATACTTCCAAAATGACCTCTGGTTACCATCCTTGTGGTCAGCTACAAACTTTGGTCAAACTTGAAAGTGTCGATTTTGGAGAAAGGGCTTCTTTCTTGGGCAGCTGCACTTACATGGACATGTACATGGCAAGATAAAGATAGTTTGACTGTTGAAGTTACACTTACTTACCAGCAGATTCTAGTTCATGGCAAACTTGTACCATGCTGATTACTGTATTAATTCTGACCATGCAAGTAATTTGGCTCTTATTCCAAACCCTGGAGCAATCTCCCCAAAACTTTTATGTACAGTTGTTGATTATTTTGTGTTGGCACAGAGAAGCTGCACACTGTAGTCAGTTTCACTAACAGGAAATTAGGCTTGAAACCTTTTTGGGTGACTTTCAGCACCACATAATTAAAAATATAACTGTAAATGTATATTTGTCCCTGTATATATAATCTTGACCTTGTGGTATTTTTGAAAAAGAAAAAAAATTAAGAAATTAAACCCTGTACTTCAAACTTTGGTTTTTTTTTAATATCTTCTATTAAAGATTATAATTTTTTAAATAGAAAAAGTCCAGTTCAAATAAATCATTACTAGCCTAATATTCCCAAGGTTTCGTGTTAATGATGAGGGTATGAAAATTTGACCACAACTGTGTGTTACAAATTTCTTTTTATTTCATTTGTTTGATTTTATGATTTCATTCATTTATCTTCAGTAAACGCTTTATCCTGGTTAGAATAATGTTGAATCAGGAGTCTTTATTTCTTTCAAATAGCTGTCGTCTAACAAATCGCCAAACTTCTTTTTATATGTGATCATCTGCAGAGATTCTAGGATGCTTTTTCCCCATAGCTCTTAACCAGGAAATGCGCACAAAAACATATTTGTCTGAAGAATCTTGCAATTTTTCCCATTTAGTTCAGAAGGGATCTGTTCAGAAACTAAAGTCCCATAGTTCTTGCATAAGGGAGTGGTTGTCAAGCTCTGAGTGGAACCGGCAAAAAAGGGAGGAGTGTGTGATTCATGCTGGAATACAGCATAGTGGCCACTAGCCAAATGCAATATTTAAACCGTGCCTGCTGCTCCTGGAGCAAAGAACACAACACTTCCTCTCCCAACTGACCCTAACATTTCTGGAAAATACCAGGAGCTAGTTCAACCAAAGCACTACAAAGATTAACCTTTAATGTTGCCAAGCAGGTTTGTTGTACGCTTAACTAACTGCGCGACCTTTCTAAATAATCCTAAATCATCTGACGTGTGCTGGTGAAGTAATAGAGGTATTTCTCTGTTCAGGAAAACATTGTCCTGGAAGATGTGTACACAGAACTCAAGACTGGTGTGCATTTAGTGCGTCTCTTGGAGCTCATCTCCAGGGAGAAGCTACCCACACCTAGCCGACGAACCCTCAGAGTACACTGTTTGGAGAACAACAGCATTGCCATAAACTTCCTCAAAACTAAGGTGCCACTAGCAGAATCTAATTATTAACTCTCATAAAGCAGTCAACAAATTACAATACAGCAATTAACAGTTTTAGAGATTTTCTAACATCTGGGTCTTGGAGAATATCCTTATTAATCCTTTCTCTTTAGATCCGAGTAGATTTAATTGGACCTGAGAACGTTGTGGATGGGGACAGAACCCTGATCTTGGGCCTCATCTGGATCATCATTCTCCGTTTCCAGATTGGAGCAATTAATCTCGATGAACTAGTGAGCAAAAAAAAATACATGCACTTAGTGTTTCTGTCAGGATTATCTGCCGTGTTTATCTGCTATAACTGCATCCTGACTCTGTTTTGTTTCCAGGACAGTGGTAATGCCAGCTTAGCGCGCCGTTCAGCCAAAGAGGCTCTTCTGATATGGTGCCAAAGAAAAACCGCTGGTTATAACAATGTGGATGTACAGGACTTTTCCAGCAGCTGGAGGGATGGACTGGCCTTCAATGCACTCATCCATGCTCACCGGTAATGATAATGAAAACAGGACTATCACTATAGATTTTAAAATATATCTCCAACTATTTAGTCTGTGGTGACTTTTTCTTTTTCAGCCCAGATCTATTTAATTACAATCGACTTTATCCAGATGAGCCAAGGAAAAATTTGGGACATGCTTTCACCCTGGCTGAAAGTGAATTCGGCATCATGCAGCTACTTGATGTGGAGGACATAGTGGATTCACATCCTGATGAGAAGTCCATCATGACCTATGTTTCTCTCTACTACCATTACTTCTCTAAAATGAAGCAGGGGCAAACCATCCAGAAGAGAATAGCCAAGGTTAGTTATACCTTAGCCAAGGTTAGTTATAATAAATGTTAAGAAGTAGACCTTAATTTGCTTTCCCCACTGGATCATCGTGGGATTTAGTATCCATATTTTTAAAATAACAATTTTACAGTATGTACAAAATTTAAGTGCAATATTCTTCTTCAGTTATTGCTGATTATTTATCCTGGTCAGGGTCATAGTGGATACAGAGCTGATACAGACTGATACCGAAAGCTGGGGATAAAGCAAGAATACATGCTCGATGGGATAATGTTGCATTACACAAATGCATTACATTTGTACAGTATAAATACAGATACACTTTCATTCCTAGGGGCATATCCAACATTTAACCCAAGCTGAGGGTTAAAAAAGAGACCCTGGAGCTTCAAGGCAGTCAAGGTACCTGCTGTTTCACCATGCTACCTGAAGTAGCTGTCCTAAGAATACATTTAAGCAGCTATCATGTTTTCTGTGGTTTTGGTTGACATCACACTCCATTTAAGTGTACTGCCAACCATTAAATCCCAGTTGCAAGCACATCAAGAATGAATGCACCATTTATGGTGACTTGTGTAGTCTACATCGAGGGCTGTACACAGGGAGACTGCGGATTATTGGATTTTACACTAGATCAGTAGGGAGGAGCTCTGTCTCTAATCAGATAAGCGTAAGCTTAACCCTGGAAAATACACACAAGTGAGGAAGTAAGTCCCCTTCCCACAGCATAGTTAGCAGGATACTGAAATAGCATTCACTATATTTCTAGCATCATGACAGAAAAATTGCTCTGCACAGACAGATAGAGGCCACCGAACGGATTTGAGTTCAGAGAGCGGAAGATTCTATTTTAGTGCTGGGTCGGGACTCATGGAGAGGTACAGTGGTGAGAAGTGTTCTGTTCTGCCTGTGCAGGAAAACGATGACAAGGTTGTTCACCACCACATCGGTATGTGTGAATAGAACAGTACACCAGCTGTCATAGAGGTGTGTTTAATAATGACGTGCATGTCGATTCGGGAACTGTGCCAAGTCGGGTCAGATTTAGGGGCAATTTGGTGTTGAGACGTGACGGGAGACGGCAGGTGGTGCGTTTGTTTCCAGGTGTGCCCAACCGGGTCACTGGCTGGCAATGTCTCTCATTGGGAGTTTCAGCAATCAGTGGCTGAGATGGCAGACTATGAGAGAGGCCATTATTAAACCACAGAGGAGTGTGTCAGCACTGCAAAGGGTGTGTATAAGTAGCTAGATGTCGTTGTAACTAAAGGCTGCTCTAATACCTTCAAACTTAGTTGAAGTTTGGAGGCTAACTTTGCTAATGGTGATAATGTGATGATTGACCATCTGATCGGGTTATGTTCAAAAATTTATACACCCTCTTTTAATTATTTATGTTTCTGTGTAAAGCATAATAAAAATCATCTGATTGTAGTGGGTCTTAATACTACCCAAATACAACCTCAGATGGACAACAACACCGTGCCATTAATTATTTAATTGGCCCATTTCGTTGGCCATTTCAAGTTTTTGGGCATTCACTTTCCCTTATGCACAGCTCTCTTAAGGTTCCACAGCATTTCAATTGGGTTTAGGTCTGAGCTTTGACTAGGCCATTCCAAAACCTTGAATCTTTCATTTTTCAGCCGTTCTGATGTAGATTTACTAGTGTGCTTCAGATCATTGTCTGTTGCGTTACCTAATTTTGACCAAGCTTTAACTGTCGGACAGGTGGCCTCACATTTGCCTTTAGAATACTCTTGTACACAGAGGAGTTCATGGTCGACTCAGTGACTGCAAGGTGCCCAGGTCCTCTGGCTCCACTTTAGTCTCAACTGTCTATGACACATAAGAAGTCTTCCAGTGGGGGAACATGGAACATGACATTACCCTACTTACTGTATGTAGATAAAAAAAAATCAGAGGTACTCATTCTGAAACCTGTGATCATTCTTTACTCTGCTTCCAGATTGTAGACCTCCTGAAAGAGCTGGATGATATGAAAAGGCAATATGAGCATATGGTCACAGACCTACTACAATGGATCAGGACCAAAATAGTGATGCTGGATGATCGTTCTTTCCCGAACTCCCTGCCAGGCATGAAGCAGCTGGTGGCTGCCTTTAAGACCTTCCGCACTGTGGAGAAGCCCCCTAAGTATCAGGAGAGAGGTGCTATTGAAGCCCACCTCTTTAGCCTGCGTACAAAGCTGATGGCCAACAATCAGCGTGCCTATGTTCCTCCAGAAAGTAAGACCCTTGGAGATATTGAGAGAACCTGGACCCTGCTAGAGAGGGCAGAATATGAGCGGGAACGCGACCTGCAGAACGCCCTCTTGAAGCTCGAGCAACTTGAGCAACTGGCGCGGAAGTTTGGCCGTAAAGCAGCACTCAGAGAGAGCTACCTGGAGGACACGATGCAGTTGGTTCAGAAGGATGATTTAAAGCGCCTGGAGACTCTGGAGGAAGCCCAGGTTGCAGCCCAGAAACTGGAAGCCTTACGCACTGATGTGCTGGCTCGTGAGCCTCGCTTCCAGGCTCTCAGTGAGATGGCAGCTATAATTGAGAGGGAGAATTACCACAGTAAGGAACAGGTTATCCGCAGGTATTTTGGCAGACTTTTTCATTTGTGACATACTATACTATACTTTCTCTATGATGATGTTTTAGGGCCATTTTCTTTTAAATACAAGATTTCAAAAATAAAGTAATTATTTCAAGAAATGTTTTGCCTATTTTTTTCTTTTAATCTTGTATGTTTCTTTTTTCTTTTATTAAACAGTATCCTTCAAATGCATTTGTACCTACAGTATCTGTCCTTACTATAAACAAATGCGAAGCATCTTTCACTGTCCTTTATTATGTACAACAGGCAAATGAATATCTCCAAAAAATGGCAAGCTTTACTTCAGCAGTTGCAGCAGAAAAGAGATTCTGTTGGAGAGTTGGTGAACACGCTTGCCCTTCTCAAGGACACGGAGCTAATCTCTCTGGACCTTAAAGAGCTACAGGTTATTATTTTCATTTAATTCTATAAACACAGTGGAGTGGAGGTTAGTACTGTGGCCTTACACCTTCAAGGTTGAGGCTAAAACATTCAGATTAGGTTAATCTGGCGTCCCCAAAATTGTCCATAGTGCATGTGCTCTGCCATGGATTGGCACCCTGTCCAGCGTGTACCCCACCTTGTGCCCAAAGTCTCCTGGGATAGGCCCCTGCAACCCTGCACAGGATAAACGGTATAGAAGATGAATCAATGAAGGCACAGTCGATATAAAAATTCTACATGCAATTCAAAAATGAGGCTTTTTAAGGAAAAAAAAAAGAAAACAATCATAACTAATAGCTAATAGCTTGTAAAGGCATTTTTTTCCTTTTCTCTACCTTTTTATTTTTATTCCACTCTTCCTTACAAAAATGCTCCAGATTTTTGAAGTTGTAAGAGAATTTCTGTATGCAAGAGTCTTTACCTTTATTAAAAAATGTCTTTATCACTATCTGTCTAAGACAGGCCTGCAGGTTTGGTCACTATTCCTCGTCATTGAGATCGTGTTCTTTGGGTGATAAGATGTCTATTTTCTGTGCCAAATATATATTTAGGAATAATGCCCAAAATGGGTTACCTCTCGTAAGATCAGAACACATTTTGCTACATGGTTTTGTATTACTGTGTATATAACTGTATGCATGTTTTCTCTTTATTTAATTTTTACATCTGGAGTTTGTAGACTTACACATAGCAAATACTTTTTATTATTAAAGAACAAGGTATCCAACATATTACACATGCAGAATAAGTGTTGTTTCACTCTTAGCTTCAAGCAGGGTCTTCTGACCTTGGAAAGCATTTACCAGATGTGGTGGATCTACTCCAGAAACAAGAACTGTTGGACACCAAGATCATTGCTCTTGGAGAATCACTGAGTACCATCAGCAGTAGTGCCTTAAGGGGGAGGCACAGGGATGTTTCACAGGTTCAGAGAACCGTGCAAGAGCTTAATAGCCAGTACAAATCCCTCCTGGCCCTCAGCCAGAACAGGTGACGTCTTTGAATTTGAAATAATCGTTCAAGACTTTATCATCCATTGTGAGTTACTTAAACTTTCTTGCAACCTCTTGTTTTGTAGTTTGTTATTAAAGATTAAAGATCTTTTTAAAGGAGGAGAGCCTTGGAGGGACAACTGAAGCTCTTTGAGTTCTTCCATGACTGTGAGGAATTGGAAGCTTGGATCTATGAAAAGTGGCTTTTGGTGCAAGCAGCATCTTTGGGCAGAGATCTCAGTCAGATTGAACAAGCCATTCAAAACCATAAGGTTTGACTTTTTAAATAATAAAACGCAAAGAAATATTAATGCCTCCTAACTATTCACATGTGAATTATGTTGTTTTTAAGCAACAGATGTTTCTATGTAATGCAAATGTTCTAATATTATTTGCAGACATTGGAAGCAGAAGTGCAGTCACAAGAATCTCTGTGCTCCAAGGTTGTGTCCAGGGGTCAGGAACTGTGTAGAGGGAGACACCCCAATGAGAAAGATATCCAAAAATGGATCCGGACCTTGCAGAAACACTGGCAGCAGCTTAGGGACCAAGTTACAAACCGCAAAAACAGGCTACATGCAGCCATTGTTATCAAACAGGTTCTGTTTGTTGCTTCTACATCTACCTGATAGACCCCCAAACAACTAGAATGTGCACTTTAAGAAAGCGAGTCTGTTCAACCCTTCATCACTATTTTCCTTACAGTATTTTGCTGACGCAGCAGAAGCAAACTCATGGCTTAATGATCGCAAACCCCTTCTAACTGATGAAGATTATGGTAAAGATGAGATGAGCACCATTGCCCTGCTCCAGCGCCACCAGAGACTGGAAAAGGAAATGGGGGCATATGCATCAGAGATGAAGAGGCTGAGTGAGCAAGCTCAGAGTGCTGCCCAGCTGGCTCCACTGACAGTGAGTAACTTTTTTAGGGTTTTCTGCAGGGTTGCTGGGATTACTCTTTTTGATAGGGTGTGAGACTAAACAATCCAGGAAAGCATTCTGCTCCTCTGACCTGAAAAAAGACAGTAGATGTTGTTTGGGCACCTTCATCATGACTCCCCCTGGTGGCACGAGCTGTACTATGCATGTACCACAGAACACTGATGAGGTTGGCTTTAGAACTTTAGGAGTCTGTGGTCCTTGTTTTTGCTTTTGGGGTCTATCAATGAGATGTTTTAATGTTTATTGATAATACTTAAATAAATAATAAAACCATTAAAACTGATAACATACCTGATATTATTATTATTATTATTATTATTATTATTATTATTATTATTTTATTTTATTTTTTTAATCCAAAATGCAGTACTTCTTTTTATTAATCAAATGAATTGTAATGATTTTGTTCCCCTGTTTTATTCAGACAGAACCTCAGCAGACCAAAATGGTCAACTACAGTGATTCATCGGGAGATGAAAAAGAGACAGTGAAGGAAAAAGGACGAATTTCAGTAAAAAACAGAGAAACTTCCCCTGCCTTACCACAAATGCAGGAATTTAATGCCAAAATTAGGTTTAAATACAGAGGTACAAATCACATGAATTATTAAAGTGCTAATCTGATATTTATATTAAGTATCAATATGGTATAACAACACCACCACCACATACAGTATCTTTTTGCATGAACATTTTTGTTCAGGGATAAAACTAACCTGGGATCGTGGAGAAATGCTGACAATCCTCAGCAAAGAAAAAGATGATAAAATGCTTGCACGGGATAGTAAAGGAAACGAACAACTGGTGCCTTCTTCATACATTACAGAGCTTTCTTCATCTGTAAGAGACTCCATAAATCACTAAAAAGATATCATATCATTGTATATAGCATTATGTAGCATGTTATGCATGTCTAATGTATTAATTCATTATTTCTGTATGCATTTTTGAATTATGAAGATTCAGAAAGCCCCACCTGCACCTATAAACACAGTTCCAGAGAACCAGACTCGGAAAGTGAGCCGTCCGCGCCGCACCCGCTCCATGCGCCGGGGCACTGCTGAAATCACAATCACTTCTATGCCAGACCCCCATTTTCAGAAAGATACCATAGAAAATACACAAAGCAGCTTAGAGAAAGACTTTAACAGTCTCTGTCAACTACTACAGGTAAACATACACTGTTAAACCTCAAAAAGCATACATTCACACTTTGTAGAAGTTCAAAAACTATTAAATTAGGGAGCTTCTATTTTTGTTTTTGTGGTGGTGGGGGGATTTTCCCTCCTTATTAGTGTTATTATTAGATTATAATCTGATTATGAGATTACAGTATGAGTAATCCCAATATTTACAACCTCAAAAATACAGAGTGATAGGAGGCCAAAAAATTAAGTATCTAGGTATGCCAAGGATAAACAGATGCTTCCACACTGGCCAAACAAAGTGTGTTAGTTTTTCACCCACTTTAAATTCTTTAATGATTTAATTAAGAAACTCATTTTTATACATAAACATTTGGTGGAGATCAAAATTAGAGAACAATTTATGAACACTTAATTTTTTCTGTAATAATGTAATCTTCATTGCTCAACATTTGAAGGAATTTTTGTGGTGGCTATACCATGCAATAGAACAGTATTTTACAAAATAACCAAGGAGATTAACAATAAATAACTTTATTCTGTAGAAAACACAATGATCAAAATTAGAGAACAGCAATGACTGTAGCACAGAGAAACATTACAAATAAAAAGGTTACAACAGTCAAAAATTAGTAGGAAGTGTACAGACTCTTGCTTTGAATGAGTTCAGCACATCTGCGGCCACAGGACATCACTAGTCTCTCACACTGCTCTGTGCTATATGTGATTTTGGTCCACTCTTCTTCCAGCGTCTTCTACAGTTCGGTGACTTGGGTTTCTTGGCCATAACTTTGTTGCCAAGGATTTTGCAGGCCATTTCATTCTTTTGTTATTTCTGCTTCAAAGAACTCCTTCACGCATTTTGCTGTGTGACAGGTGGCACTGTTTTGCATGAAAATTGCTGGCTGATTGGGTGATGAATGCAGGGAAGGAACTGCATGTCGTCAAAGAAGGGTCTGATAAACACTGGCATTCACTCTGCCATGTAGCTGTATAAGCGGCCCAACTCCTGCTGCAGAAAACATCCCCAAACCATGAGGCTTCCCCCTCAATCTTTCACTGACTGCTTTAGACAGTTTGGGTCAGTCTTTCCCCAGTTTGTCAACAAATATAATGTTCCCCATCAGACCCAAATAAATTAAACTTGCTTTCATCAGTAAAGTGAAGTTTGAACCTGTTCTCCGCTGTCCTCAGCAAAGGTTAGTCTAGCCTTTTGATTCTTTCTGCTGAAGAAGTTTGGTCACTGCAGAGTGGGCTTTTAGTCCAAATTCTATTAAACTGATGAGAAATAATGTGAGATGAGAATACAGATCCTTACTCTGTTCAACGCTGAACTGCCATGCAATCCCAGCTGCAGGGTTGTACCATTTGCCCATTCTCTGCATTATCTTGTCCTCTCTTCCATTTGTTCTTGTATGACTTGAATGAGTTTGCGACAGATTCGAGTTTGCGAGTTTGCAAAGATGCAATATTTTAGAAATCACAGATTTGGAACGGCCAACTTCTCTTGCTATGGCTGAAGTGGTCATCCCTTTTGCCTTCATCTGGACTTGTTGCTTGTGTGTTTCAGTCACTTTAGAGCAGCTCACCATTTAGCAAAATCAGAGAAAACTGGAAAGTTAGGCTACCAGTTAAATAGTGTTTGTCAGATAAAGAAATTAGCATCAGGTGGCAGTTTAAAACCAATAACTGGGAGATATC
This sequence comes from Clarias platycephalus, assembly GCA_030068275.1. Taxonomy (NCBI): domain Eukaryota; kingdom Metazoa; phylum Chordata; class Actinopteri; order Siluriformes; family Clariidae; genus Clarias; species Clarias platycephalus. The sequence continues at coordinate 22,638,937 of JAQQZT010000005.1, forward strand.
TGAAAGTGTTCTCTAATTTTCAAATCTCTTTGTTCTTTTTCAAATCTCATTGAAGTTTTTTATTCAATATATATGTAACTCATTAAATATGCTTAAAAGACTGCTCTTTTACTCCTGAATAGATGATTTTAAATAGGCCTAAGCAGTAACCTTGAAATCTAGGAAATTGTAGATTGTTCTCAAATTTTGATCTCCACTGTATATCCCAGGCTAACTACTTAGGTAATATTTTAGTTAATTAACTGTAGTGTTCCTATTAGCTGCTTAATAGGAAAGTAGCTTTGTTATTAGAATTTAAAATTTCAGATGCATTTACGGTTTGTATCTTTTTGTTCTGACTTGGTTTTGAGCATGGCAGATATCTGGCAATCCTGAATGCTTCATATTTGTCTTAAGTTACATGAAATCTGTATTTGTGAGTTTATTTTTTATTTTTTGCAATTAAACTTTTTTTTTTTTCATTTAAACTAGTAAATTGCCCAACCAGAAATGTTATCAAAACACTGAGAATTCATGTCCAAATATTACAATCAGATTCCAAGTTCCATGACCCATATACAGTACATAGGTCAGTTCTTATTTATTTATTAAGTGTGTCTATGCAATAGCACACTTATTACTATTCGTCTGGAAACTTTGGACGCTTCCATGCCGGAGAGCTTTGATCCGACGCCCACGTATGTTACACCATTGCGTCCGGCTCGATCGGGAGAACTTATGGAACCCCAGCTCCCGAAGCGATCCGACGCACCGTTTCCCCGCAATTCCCAAAAAACTGATTTCGAAAATGAAAAAAGCTTTTTTTCTTCTTATTTTCCTTCTTCCGCCTAAAATTTTGAAGCGTTTCTTGTTCCGTAGTTTTGAGAAAACCCTCACGTATGTTACATCGTTTCGTGCGGCCCGATCGGGAATGAGGTGCTATGACTTTTCTAAGGGATGGGCGGTTAATTGCCCCCGCAGTTGGCCTCAACTTAACATTGAGGCCAAGTTTGACGGATTGTAGAGCAGAGATGGAATTTTGTAGAACCGTGAAATTCACCACATTTGAAGAGGTTTGCACCCTGTGTCAGAAGATACCCCGAACAAGGGTATAAGTTTTACCCTCGGGGCAAGAGAGGTCCCCAAATTTGCCCCATTGACTTATAATGGGGATTTTGGCGAATAACTAGTTTGTCGTAGACCCATGAATGAGGTGTCAAACCGTTCGGCTTATTCGGGAATGAGGTGCTATGACTGCTGGGGCAATTAACCGCTCATAGACTTAACATTGATTTAACTGTGGAACCGACTGTCGTACAGACAAGGGGGAAAGCTCATTTAACTCAGGCAACCAATCACTCTTTTGCATTTATTGTCATGCTCACAAGCCACGCCCCCTAGCACCCTCATTAGCATGCTGTTAGCATGATGCTAACACGATTAGCATTTTTCTAGCATGATGCTAAAAATATTAGCATGTCGCTAGCTTTCTGCTAATTTTATCATCACATCGCTAGTGTGATGCTAATGCTATTAGCATGTCGCTAGCATTATGCTAACTTTAGTGGCATTTTGCTAAAAACATGAGTAGAAACTTTCCTAGCATGATGCTGGTGTACTAAACATGATGTTTAGCAGCTTAGCATGTTGCTAGCATAATGCTAACTATATTAGCATGTTCCTTGCAACAATGTTAGAATGTGGCTATCTGACCCTCTCTAGTTTTATTTATTTTTTAGCTAGGAGGAGCTGTCAAACTAAAATAAAGTTTTTACAAAATAAAGTACATCAAACTAATAATTGATTCATTTAAAGATTTATTTAAGACAAATATATTTGGATTTTCTGAGAGCAGAAAGAAAGTCTTTTTCAAACACCATTGTCAGGGTGTTAAGGATCAGATAATCACAGGAACTTATTTTTTCCCTGTAGTATAAGACAAAAATCTTGGATGAGACTGCTCAGTTGCATGGGTTTTATAACGCATGTGAGGAGTTTGAGTCATGGATGGAGGACAAGGAGAACATTCTCAACACTTTCAACTCTAATTCTGAAAATACTGAGGTTCTGCAGGCCAAATACGAGGTGGGTGTATTATATATTTTTTATTTATTTATTTATTTATTTTTATTTATTTTTATTTAAATTGCATTCATACATCACATAATTGAATTGTCCTAAATCTGTTATTATTTCTGAACAAAGAATTTTCTTACGGAGCTGGCAAGTGGTAAGGGGCAGCTTGATGGCATCACTAAATTGGGTGATGATCTTTTGAAAAAGCAACACAGCAGGAAGAGAGAGATTAAGGACAGATATGCTCAGGTCACCCAGAGGTAGGAGGAAATGGCTTTAGACCCAGATAATGACTTTATTATCAAAACAAATATGATATACGATGCAAATTCTAAATTCCATGTAAACAAATTCGAAGGTCAGTGGTATATTGTACTAAAAATAAAAACTTGTCCTCAGGTGGGAGCACATACAGGCCCTAAAGGATGAGACGGCTCAGGAACTGCTCAGCTCAGCTGATATCAAGTCCTTCTTACACACTTGTGAAGACGCCAAATCCCAGCTCCTGGAAAAACTGGTCCAGCTGGATACGACTGGTGTGGGCAGCTCAGCATCGGCCCTGAAGGCTGAAGAACAGAGTCAGTCCCAGGCTGAATGGGAGATTGAAGCCCTTGAGAGGAAGATAGAATACCTAAAGAGTATGGCCAAAATGTAAGTCTGTGTGACACACAATGTTACACAATTGTCCCACAATTATCATTTTCTTCATTTCTCCTCATTGAGCTTGCCCTACCTATGTTGTAGGAAGCGTGACTGCAGCCCTGCAGAAAGTGCTGCTATCATGGAGGAGGTCTATGCTTTGGAAGAGTTGCTGCAGCAGGTCAAGGATCAGGCTTCAAAAAGGCAGAGAATTATAGAGGAGGCTCAACATCTGCAACTCTTCCAGAAGGAGTGCAGAGATTTGCTGCTGTGGTCTAAGGCAGCGGAGGAACGCTTGCTTGAAGAAGACAACAGCTCTGATGTTGCCTCTGCTCAAGCCTTGTTGAATGAAAACCTGGAACTGAGGCTAGAGATTGAGCAGCAGAGAGAAAGGTTTTGTAATGCATGGCTGCACCAATAAAGTCCTCAAACTGATCAGCCATAACATTATAACCACCTGCCTAATATTGAATAGGTCCCCTCTTCAGGTGGGTGCCAGCAAAACAGTAATGATCTGTGTGATACCTTTCTATTGAAACTGGCATTAACCTTTCCTTAAATTGAACTGCAGTAGCTCTTCTACTGAATCGAATACATGGGCTAACCTTCACTTCCTATGTGCATCAGTAAGCCATGGCCACCCATGACCCTTTCGTCCATTCACCGGTTTTCCTTCCTTGGATCCAGGTTCCTTGGATCATCACTGATCATTATTGATTTGGTGGCAAAATGGGGGGCTTACTCAAAATTATGCAGGTGGTCATAATGTTGTGGCTGATTGGTGTAAATAAATATACAATTAAGGAGTTTTAGAACAACTAAATTTTCTAAAATCCATTGCATTTTCTATTACAAAATATAGAAAGTGGGTTAAAAGTATTATATTAGAAAAGCAAGCATCTAAATACAGGCTATAATGGCCCATTTGTTTTCAGATTGAAAAACATGGAGAAGCTGGCTGAGTCTTTGGAGGCATCATCTGGAGGAAAAGTTGCTAAAGATACCCGACCAATGCTGGCTCAGCTGAACCAGGAATGGAGCAGGTTGGACAAACTTTGGTCCAGTCGAAACAGGCAGTTAGAACAAGCACTTGAACTCCAAAAGTGGAACAAAGAGGCAGATCGAATAGATTCTACAATAGCTGGTCATGAAGCCAGGTTAAAGGTTAAAGACGTAGGGGTAAGACAATCTGTCATTGTTCGGGGAATCATTTAAAGTACAGCAAAATACAAAATAAGCAGTGCTGAAAACAATTGTTCTAATTATGTAGTATTTTAACTGTACTGATTCAGAATGTTTTTTTGTTAGATTGGTGATGAGATTTGTGTATATATATATATATGTGTGTGTGTGTATGTGTGTGTATGTGTGTGTGTGTGTGTGTGTGTGTGTGTGTGTGTGTGTGTGTGTGTAGGACTCTGTAGATAGCGTCCACAGTTTACTTGGCCGTCAAGAGGAGCTGGAGGGATTGCTTGTTGCTCTTGACCAAAACATAAAATTCTTATTCAGGAGTCTGAGTCAGGAGCTCATTGACAAACACCACTTTGCATCCAAACAGTGAGGAGAAACTTTCACTCATAATTTGTGTTTTTCTTTATTTAATTTGAGCGTATTTACTAAATATTCTGTTATACTTTAATCTGCCCTCTCTCAGGATTCAGCAGCGATCCTGGGCCATTGAAGAACGATACAAGAAGCTTAAAGACAGCTGCAGACAAAGACATCTAGAATTACTTGCCTCCAAATCATACCAGGTATTGCTACATACATACTGTATGATTCAGGAAACTTTGACTGTTGGACATATCTACTGTAAAATTCAGTCAAGTAGTTGTTTCTTGAAGCGACTAGCACTGTCCAATAACAACCAGCACTAATTAGTTTTAAAACTTAATAATGTTAAAATTATAATACTTTAATAATACATTGTTTCCCCATGGCAGGAATTTTACAGAGATGCAGAAGAGCTACTAATTTGGATGGATGAGAAATTTAAGATAGCTGAGGATGAATCTTACAGAGACCCAACCAACATTCTGCGCAAACTTAAAAGGCATGAAGCAGCAGAGAAAGAGATGGAGGCCAATCAAGTTCGTCTGGACAGACTGATAGAGGTACACATAGATTTACTTTCATAACAAGAAACTGTCTACTATGTACAGTGAAACAAAGAGATGGGTGATTTTTAAATAAATGTGACAAAATCAATCATTAGTAAGGTCTTATTTCCAGCCCTTTGATAATTGTTTCTGATAAATTTTAAGGCATGTCTAAGGATGATGCTGGGTTTGTTTTGATTGAGAAGGCAGGAGAAGTGATGCTGGCTGAGGACCACTATAACAGTCAGAGCATCCGGAGAAAGGCTCGGCAAGTGCAGAACAGGTGGAGTGAGCTCCAAAGGAAAATGGCAGAGAGAGGGGACAAGCTGAGACAGGCTGGCCAACAGGAACAACTCATGGAGCTACTTCAGGTAATTTTTAATTAGTAATGCAGGGATAATATTATCACTTGCCTCAGATTTACTTGTATTATAAACATGCAATGTTGGCATAAAGAAATGCATAATTGGTTAGAGGAAACAGATTATACAGTTTTATAATATCTCAAGGTTCGATTCCCCGGCCAGGCTCGATTCCCGTCTCTGTGTGCATGGAGTTTGCATGTTCTCCCCGTGCTTGGTGGGT
>JAQQZT010000005.1:22644737-22662695 GCA_030068275.1 Clarias platycephalus
CCACAGTCCAAAGATATGCAGGTTAGGCTAATTGGCGTTCCCAAATTGCCCGTAGTGTGTGAGTGTGTGTGTGTGTGCCCTGCGATGGATTGGCACCCTGTCCAGGGTGTACCCTGCCTCGTGCCCAAAGACTCCTGGGATAGGCTCCAGGTCCCCCGTGACCCTGAATATAGGATAAAGCGGTATAGAAAATGAATGAATAATATCTCAAACAATAACATTTAACAAATGTTAAATTCAAATCTCTTGAATGGTAGACTCCAATAATATTGTGATCCTTGTCTGTTCCTATAGTGGGGATCATGTCCATTATCTCTTTTTCAACTTGGCTAGCATAGTTGGCTAACACATGGTTTTTAACACTCCCAGGGTGAATGAGTGCAGTTGCCATTGGTTAGGTGTGCTGTTACACCAAGGTAGTTATGGTTACTTACTGTTATGTCCAGTGGTCTCCAGTAAGTCCAATACTAGTGGAAGTTGCTTCTGCCAACTGCTTCAATTTTATAGCCTTTATTAGCGTCTTTCATTTAATGTATTCTTGTAAAAGTAATTCCCCTTGAATGTAGCTTGAGCACACAACTTCGGTTTTATGCAAATTTCTATCTCGAAGATTTTTATAATGAAACTTGCTGTTCAGCACACTGAGTGATGTTTCCTATGTTTTGTATGGCTAATTTGCGTTAAACAATAGTAACATGTAAAAATTTCTGGATTAATCACATTTGTTAATGTGCTGAAATTGACAGCACTAGTTGCTAATTGGAAAGTAGTATAATTGGTTTAGTATAACTAGTTATATTGGTTTGGTAAAGAAGATATTTCTCATTTAAACTAACTGTGTTATTACAAGATCAATCAAATGTTGAACAAATCTATTTTAATCAGACAATTTAATGTTGTAATGCACCTTTCAACCTTAATTTCCATGCATAAAATTTGACTTCTGTATTGTGAAAAAAAAAATAAGCTAAGCACCTCATTCCAGGATGCCAAAGTTAAAATTGAGGAAATTCAGCGGATGCTCCAGTATGCACCTAAAGGCCATGATCTTCGGTCCAGTCGAATGCTTTTAAAGGAACACAAGCAGGTTGAGCAGGAAGCTCAGGAACTTGCCGACAAAATTAACTCCATTGTCACCCATGCCAAACACCTGGCTACGAATCATTTTGACTCTCAGAGAATCCTTCATGAGACAGACAAGTACCTGAAACTGTGAGCACTTCTCTTATAATGTCCTATGTTTAATGCTGTTATGGAATACTTTCAAATATAATGAACTGTACTCAGAGCTTTAAATAATCTGACCATAATCAATTGTCAATTAATGTATAGTGATCAAATGTGTCCATTGTACTATCCACTGTACTATTATAATTTCCATATGTATATTAGTTAAGCTACATACTATATAACAGAGTTGTTTAATTTTTCTTACTTATATTTTATAGGTTTAAGTCTCTAGAAAAACCTCTTGATCAACGGAGAAACCAGTTAGAAGAAGATGTGGCACTCTACAGCTTTTACCATGACGTGGATTTAGAACTTAGTTGGATCGCTGAACATGAGCCTGTAGCAGATACCAGTAGCTATACCAAATCCTTGGCTGGGGCCATCAGTCTCCTGCAGAAACACAAGGTAAAATTCTACACCAGTGGTATATAAGAAAACACATTCATGAAGCTCCTAAATAGACCAACACTGTCCACTTTATTTAAGTTGATTAATTCTAGAATTGACTATATATTCTAGACTATATATATCCGTTATACCAAAGTACCACTCGCATGTTCTCCTTTTGCGTCGTTGGTTTCCCTCTGGGTGCTCATGCAGATTAGGTTCATTGACATTCTCAAAATTGAGCGAATTGTGTGTGTGTGTGTGTCTCTCTGTGTTGAAACCCTGTCCAGGGAGTACTACCCCCCTGTGACCTAAGTCTGCTGGGATAGGCTCTAGGCCCCCATGATCCTGTATACAGGATAAAGCAGTATGGATGATGAGTGAGTGAGCTTCTTCTTCACACATAAGCCTTTTCTGTACCCTAAACAGGAGCTGCAAGCTGAAGTTAATGCCCACAGGCAGTATCTTCAGCGTGTACTGGAAAGAGGCAGGGCAATGGGCAACCGGGAAGTACTCCAAAGGTGCAAGCATTTGTCTACAGCTTGGGAAGAACTAGAGGATGCTTGTGATAAACGCTCATCCCACCTTAACAAAGCAGTCAAGCGAGAACAGGTACCAGCTCCTATTCTGCAGACTATAGCGTTCTCTTTGTGCTTCATGCTAAAGTGTGACTTTTGTGTAATTATATATGATTACGTGCAGATCTTACTTGAATGTGCTGAATTAGAAGTTTGCTTAGCTGAGACATCAGCTTTGCTCGGGACTGACTATGGCAAAAATGAATCAGCAACACAGAGCCTGGTGAAGCAGCATCAAGTAAGCAAGAAGCTATACCTGGGTTAATATGTTTATAACATCTACAACCAGTTTGTATGTACAGTGTGGGTTTAAATCGGTATTAATTTATGTGTGCAGACTGTGGAGGGGCAGATCGAGGTACTTTCTGCCCAGGTGGATGAACTAAAGTCCAGTGTGGACCAGGCTGTACATGCGTGGGATTTAGAGGAAGTGAAGAGACCTTACAGCCGCATCAGAAATCAGCTAACTGAACTAGAGCACTCAGCAGCAGTAAGGTAATTGCCCAGACATTTTCAGTTTTAAACTGTGTACCAACATGTCATGTGAATTGTGTATGTTATTTGCTTCATGGAACAGAGAGCAAAAACTCCAGGATGTCCTCCACTTGCATGAATTTAAGAGGGAGTCTTCAGAACTGGAGGAGTGGATTTCACAGGAGCGGTTAATTGCCGCATCAGATGACTACGGCTCTGATTATGATCAAGTCCTGGTGAGACAGCTTGCGAGGATGTTAGAAAGAAAACCGCTATTTCCTGGTTTTAAAATTTAGCAGAAAAATGATTTGTGAATTTTTGTGTCAATGACAGTAAAGTGACTTTTTTTTAAAGTGAATCCTCAAAAGAGACATAACGATTTCGGTTAAAAGCACATGACGAATATTCAGCAATATAAGTGAGTGTCACCTGATCTACTGTATGACAGCACCTGCAGAGAAGGTTTGAGGTCTTCCTGAAGCAGCTAGATGTGGGAAGGGAGAGGATGCGTTCATGTCAAGAGCTGGCTCACAGACTCAAAAAAAACAACCACCCTGAGAGTAAATTCATCCAAGAAGAACAGGAGTTACTGAGGTACCAGCACACAATCAAATCATAACAGAAATCATGCATTTTAAAATTCAGCGAACGTTTAAAGCAATCTATTAGCTTTTGTAGTAGGGGAATAAATTGTGAGTTGATCTGTAAAATATTATCCAGCTACCTTTACAAGAACTGTAATTTAAGAAATTTACAATGAGTGCTTTTATTGCTTTTCGTCAGGGAATCATGGGATGAGCTGCAGCACTTGGCCAAAAGTCGTAAAGAGAATTTACATAAATCTGAGGAATGTTACAAGGTCTATAAAGAGTTGACTGATGCCCTTGGAAACATAGAGGTAATGGAACCCAAAAATAAATTCCATGATCTTTTAAACGCAATAGTCTTATTAGTGTGGTAACCTTTGACTGCATCTGCGATCCAACAGGACAGGTACAAGTGTATGCCTGATGATATCGCCAAAGACCTGAAAGGGGTTGAGTTGCAGCAGAGGAAGCATGAAGCACTGGTAAATGAGCTGGCGGGAAACGAGCTGCAGGTACTGAAAACATCTCCAAGATTTCAATGAAACACATTGACAGAGACAGTGATTTTGATATTATTCATAGTTTATTCATGTGTTTGTTTGGTATTTGTATAGATGCAGGAGATACTGGACATTGCAGACTCCATTTTAGACCAATGCTCCCCAGAACTAAGAGGAAAGATCCAGGACGAACAACAGAGGTTGGTGGAAAGTTGGGAGAAGCTGCGCATGTGCATGGAGCAAAGGGAGCAAAAGCTGAAGCTTGCCAAACAGCATTACTATTTCCTCAAGACGGTAATTCTCAAATCTATTAGCTTTACTTGTCTACTTACGTAAAATGAAAGGAAATGGGCAGAGTGCTGTAAGGAATCAAACAAAGTGCTGTTAATTAAAAAATTCTTTGAGAATTATATTAAGCTTAATTCAGTTCAGTGTTATTTGCATAGTGCTTTTAACAATTGTCACAAAGCAGCTTTACAGAGAAAGAAAAAAAAAATCTAAATACATTTAAAATATATAAGTTGAATAGATTTATAGCTTTAGTCAATTTAAAAGCCAGAGGCAACAGTAGCAAAGAAAGACTCCCTCACATGACATAAGGAAGAGCCCTTGAAAGAACCCATACTCAAAAGTAAATCTATCTTCATATAGGTGACACCATATAGTACTACCGTAATCGGATCTATTATCGCTGTTATACGGTCAAGAGACCTATTGTTTTTTTGTTTCCATGATGTCCACCTTGTTAAGGTTACCAACTGCTCACCTGATAGAGATTTTTGTGGGAAAATGTTCTTCACAATCACAGTCCCAAACGCAAGGAGCAATTACAAATCTAATGTTATCTAATGTTCTTTTAAATAGAATTTTTAAAGGCATGTTTTGATAAGGTGAACGTTCTACATATTCTAAACCTATTCACAAACGGATGAAACAATATGTTCATATTCCAGGAAGTGTAATATCTACTCTATTCATTTGTATAGCAAATATAAAGTTAATTGACCATTTATGAAAAGCTGTCTCCTTTGTAAATTATCTGCACCTTCTGGTTTCACAGTAACGAATTAAAAAAGAGAAAAGAATGTCTGGTGAGGGAATGATCGTTTATAGCTGCTGTAATGCACATGATAGGAACTGATTTGTCTCGTGGATGTTCCACAATGTTAAATGTGATGCCAAAGATTAATTAAAAGTAAACTGTAATCATTGCAGCATTGCTGTTGCATAAGAGGAATAAAACACTTCAGGACATAGTGTTACCAGAGAGATAGCTACTTTGTGGTGGCAACTGCCCTCAGTGCACTGATTATTTTACTGTAACACAGGCCCTGTTGTGTTTCATTCCAACAACAACTATGTTAGATTAAAATAAATAAATAAATAGATACCAGAATCTTTCCACTTTGGTCCTTAGGTACAGGATTACTCTCTGTGGTGTGCTCAAGTGCTGAGTGGCATGGAGGCAGAGGAGTCTATTCGCGATGTGGCCACATGTGACCTGCAGCTTCTCCAGCATCAGCAGCTGTGGGCTGAGATTGTGGCCCATGAGGAGACATACGCTCAGGCTGTAGCTATGGGTCAACACATTCAGGAGCAAGATATTCCTAATCCTCTGGAAGTGAGTATCCCTTTAGTCATTTCTTATATCAGGGTTATCACTGGTATTAAATGGCATGTTATGTTAAAATGAATAATAAAAAATAAAAAAATAAAAAAAACTGGATGTTGGATGTCAGCAACAGTATTTGTGATTGGGGAAAGTAAACTTATATTACACAAGCCTATTAGAATCTATAAATGTGCGTTTTGTTTCCAAGGTCCAAGACAAACTAAAAGCTTTGCAGAGTGAAAGAGAGAGGCTGACAGCTAACTGGGAATCCAAGCAGAAATGGCTGGAGAACACCTATCAGGAACAAGTGTTCTACAGAGACATTGCACACATGGAGAAGATCACCAACACCCAAGAGGTTGAAACTCAAATACACATATGATTAATTTTTACGTTTAGGCATAAGACTATAAACTGGCACTATAAACATTTTTTAATGATGAGTGGACTTGGCAGAGGTTTTGGGACAAAGTCTACTTTGGTGGTGAAGAAATGAACACTTGATGGTTTAAACATGCAGCTGAAACATGATACCTTTTTATTCCAAAGTTGTATCATGTGTTTGACTAGAATTTCCTAAAAAAATGATTATTTGATCTGCAGGTCCGGCTGAAAAACAGTGAATTGGGGTCAACAGTGGATGAGACAGAGACTCTGATAAAACGCCATGAAGCCTTTGAAAAACTTCTTAGTACTCAGGAAGACAAAGTTTGTACTTTTATTCATTGTCATTTTTTTCTATAGTTGAATTCTAACCTGATCAATAACTAATCTTCTTTATTTTATTAACACCTAGTTTCTCACTTAAAGTGAAATAGGGGGGTGTACTTATTTTCCCCACCTGTTTACGGAATGTTGGTTAGGACCACATAGTTTGGATTTAGACCCTGAAAAATGTTAACTATATCTACTCTTATTACTATTAATAGTCACTATTAAACGTAACTATATCTATCACTCCATGTCAAAGGTGTTTTAAACAAAGTGTGATACAAAGCTCACTAACACTACAAAGCTTCTAACACTAGAATCCCAAATCACTCTCTAACCCCTAATTAAGGGCACTACTTAGTGTGTGAAACAAGGCACAGCCGTCCATTTAACGCTATTTGGGATTTAACCCCAGAACTCAGAAATTAACAGAGCTGATATTCCAAAGCGGAATAAGTTTAAATCTAACGAGAAACTTAGGATATTTACAGGACTGTCCACCATCTCCTCGGTATAGTCTCCTCTGTTGCTACATACTGTAATACTGGAAAGAATTTAAAACTACTTTCACCTTTGTTACTTACACTAACTACGGTCTCTAACAGTTGGTCAGCCTCAAAAAATGCATTTAGTTAGTTCTGCAAGAATTAATATATACTGTATATAGTTTTGTGATGTTCTGCTAAATGTCAAAATGGCTGTGATAACCTTTGATACTCGGGCTACACTCTTATGCCTATGACTGCATCACAGCCGTGTTGATGTTCACAACAGCACTCCCTCCCATGTGATATTGCTTAAGCAAGTTGAGCAACAAATCCGAATCAAATTTTGCATTAAGCTTCAACATTCGTCTGTGGAAATTATTTGCATGATTCAGAAGGTTTGGGGGATGATGCATGAGTACAAAAACAAGTTGGACAAATGCTACAAAGATAGTCGAGAATCTGTTGAAATCGATCCACATGGTCTAATTGATTCACCTGAGAATGTTGAGAATAGCCTGCAATCAGCAAAGGTTAGCGACTGACATTGAGAGAACTAGAAGTGCAATTAGGAGTTTCTTACATGTCATCCAATCATTATATGGTTGAATACTTTCCGGACAGACTTTAAGGAATAATTGTTTATTAATGATCTTCCATTTTGCAGATGCTTGCGCTTCAGCAATCAGCTGACCATTTGAGCAAAGGAGGGGTGACAAGAGAAAAAAGCAACTACAAAAATACACTGAACTCTCTCAAATCTCGGAGGGAGCGCATCAGAGATATGGCCATGAAACGCAGAAAAGAACTTGAGCTCTCAAGGCTTCTTTGCATCTTCACCCGGGATGCCTCTGAGGTACACACCACTTCACCACTAACTACCAGGGCGATATAGGGGTGATGTTCTGTAATTGTTCATCATGAATTGTAATTCAGGCTGAAGAATGGGTGTCAGAGCGCATGCAGAAGATGCAGGAGGATTCCAAAGTGGACCTGAGCAACCTTCAGGCCAAAATGAAACTACTGCAGAAGCATCAGGTGTTTGAGGCAGAGATTCTGGCTCATGGAAAAATAATAGATTCTGTCCAGCAGGTGAGTTCTGTATATGGTGGCATGCAATTGCATGTCCGTGTGTTTATGACAGATCCCTGACTTTTACACTATTTCATTATGCTTGGTGATATCAATCCATTAAGACAGGAGACGAGCTGGTGTTTCTTCATCATCCAAAGTCCAGTGAGGTAAAAGGAACCATCTCTGCTCTGATCTCTCACTGGGAGGATTTGAAAGATGCTATCTCTGCTCGGGGGAAAGTTCTAGAAGGCCACCGTGACTTTCTTGAGTTCCTTCAGAAAGTGGAGCAGGTAGAAGTTTGGATCAGACAGAAGGTAAGAAAGACAATCCTTAGACTTACAGTATGTGTAACAAAATATAGACAAAATATTAAATAGTAGGCTTTTCCTTCCTCTCTAGGAGGTCATGATTAATGTTGGGGATCTTGGGGAGGATTTTGAACATTGCCAGCAACTCCTAAAGAAACTAAGTGAGTTTAGAAGCTCCAGCCTTGGGGTAAGTCACGGGATGGTGATTCTCACAATTTAACAATATGATCGTATCGTATCGTATCATTCCGTAAACCAGACACATGCAGTTCATTATCCAAGGATGTATATTCTTATTATTCTTCTTATTGTTGTTGTTATTATTATTATATTGTTGTTTTTGTTGTTGGTGCTGTTGTTAATAATAATAATAATAATAATAATAATAATAATAATAAATTAGATAGAGCATAATAAATTAATAATAATAAAGATAAAGTATTGTGTAGGACATAAGTGATGACATTATCTGTGGATCCTTATGATCAGTAAACAAAGTGGACTGGACCATTGTCTTTTAAGTGCACTTCATCACCTCAGAGGTTAGGGTCACTGGACAGTAATCAACTGAAATGCTAATATTACCATTGCTAGAATCACATAGTCATTGGCACACTTGCCAGGTGTAAGTAGTACCAGCAGTAGAAAGAAGGAGGAAGAGTGTATTGAGGAACACTCCTTAATGTGTTCTCTGTAATTGGTCATTTGGAAATTCCCATATGGGCTTTTGGTGTTTACATAAAAAAAATGTTTGTTGTGTTATAAAAATGTTTAGTTATAAAATGATGCTTGCATGTCCTTAATCTCTTTTGTCAGGATGTGACTGTTGATGATGCTCACATCAAGGCCATCAACAACCTGGCAGCTCAACTTGAAAGACAGAATTGTGATGAGTTGGTCACTGTAAGGAAGCGCAGACAGCAGCTGAATGAAAAGTCAGTTAACTTGCATTTGCATAATATTAACTAGCTCTCTCTAAATTCTATTTATTTACCGTAATTATCATACCTACATTTGTGCCTTGCTGCTTCTGCTGACAGATGGAATAATTTCCATGGAAACTTAAGCACCTATAAAAGGAAGTTAAAAGATGCATTGGAGGTCCACTCTCTGATCCATGATCTTGAAGAAGTCAGGGACAGGGCAAATGAAAAGGTAAAGCTGTTTATTTAAAAATTTTTATTTCTTAATATAGATGATTATCATGATTTTGTCAGTTCTGTGTAAATCATATTCCAGTGTCAGTGACAGTTCTGCAATAATGTAGGAGTGAATGTAAGTCTGCGTTTGTAAAACGTACCTCTGCTGTCCTGCACAACTCTAATTTGCCTACGTTATTACATACATCATATTCCATATCAATTCCAAAATTTGTATGAGTATGAAACTTAAAAGGTATTGAAGACAGACTCTCCATCCCAATGTCCTGTAAAAAAAACGTAGCATTCATGTTCCTTTGCATGGGATTGCAGATTCTGTTACTACAGGGCCAAGGTTATGGAGAGGATGTAGAGAGTGTAGAGAATCTTATACGCAGACATGAGGAGATGGAACGAGAGGTCAGAGTTATCCAAGAGAGAAGCACTGTAAGTATTCTAAGAGCTTTATTACACACAAGATGTATAATGTTTTATCAATAGTATTGCTCTGTTTAACAAGACATGAAGACACTCTGTCTTACTATTATACTTGCTTTGCACCATAGTTAATTTCACCAAGAATATTTTACTTACTTTTTTATTTTTTAAATTAATTAATCAGGTCCTGGAGAAAGAGACCAAAAATCGATTGAGGACTCACCGTGACCTTTCTGACAAGCTGAATAAGAAGCAGCAAGAAATCAACAGCACTTTGATGAAGCTGGACAAGGAAATGAAACTAAGGTGACCTGAGATGTTGCAGCATTTTGGACACGACTTTACTGAAACAAACTAAACTGGGTTAATTTTAATGTCATTATAGGAAAGAACGTTTGCAGGAGTCACACCAGCTCCAGCTGTTTAAAGCAAACCAACGTCTGTTGCTGGACTGGACACTGAAGCAGACTGCGGAAATGGGAAAGAAGAGCTTGCCAAAGAATAAAGCTGAAGCAGAAAGCCTTATAGTGGAGCACCAGGATTGGAAAGTAAAGCCCCCAAATTTATTTATATACTGGATGATTTGGAATATACAGTATTAAGTAAGGCGGCACGGTGGCGTAGTGGTTAGCACTGTCGCCTTGCACCTCCAGGGTCCGGGTTTGACTCGAGTCCTGTCTCTGTGTGCATGGAGTTTGCATGTTCTCCCCGTGCTTGGTGGGTTTCCTCCGGGTACTCCGGTTTTCTCCCACAGTCCAAAGATATGCAGGTTAGGTTGATTGGCATTCCCAAATTGCCTGTAGTGTGTGAATGTACTGTATATGTGTGCCCTGTGATGGATTGGCACTCTGTCCAGGGTGTACCCCGCCTCGTGCCCTAAGCCTCCTGGGATAGGCTCCAGGCCCCCACGACCCTGAATACAGGATAAAGGGGTATAGACGATGAGAAACTAAAAAATATTTTGAATGCACCACTGATTTACAGTAATACATGTATTGGTATTATGAAGGTAGAAATCCTACTAACCATTTATTAATCCCAAAATGGCTTTTATGGCTGTAGGCAGAAATAGATGCACGTGGTGAACGCATTGATTCGGTGAAGAGTTTTGGACAGAACCTAGTGACATCTGGCCATAGTGAAAGAACAGAGATAAAAAAAGCTCTGACGAAACTTGAAGATGCTAAGGTCAGGCTCATTCAAGCATGGGAAGAAAGGAAGACAACACTGGATCAAGCTCTGGAGCTTCAGGTATTATACATAATGTAATGTAGATTTCACCTTTGTTCATGCTGTATGCTTCTACCAGTAAAAAAAAATCGACATGACATCATGATTGATTGTAGGTATTCCTTGATAATTTGGATGAAAGTGAGAGCTTGTTGAGCAACAGAGAAGCTTTTCTTGCTAATGCAGACGTTGGGGTAAGTGACATTAGTGAATTTGTTCATTTGCAACACTACTTTCTAGGATTCAGGAAAACTATTAACTATTCATTCTTCTACATTCATAATTGTAGAGTTCTTTGTCAGAAGTGGAGGCCCTGCAGAGGAAGCATGCTTTGTTTGAGAACTCTCTAGAAGCTCAGCTACACCAGGTGGAAGAAGTGGAAAGATATGCTCAACAACTGAACCGGAGAAAACATTACGACTCGGACAACATCGCAAAGAGGAGCGAAGCGATTCAGCTGAGGTGAGTTGCAAACCTCACTCTCTCTCTCCAAAACATCTCGATTAATGGTTCAGTATGGCATCAAGTGTTTTTCTTCCAGAAAGGAGCGATTGTTGGAGATGAGTAAAGCCCGGCGAAAGGCTTTGGAGGAATCTGTTCAGCTACAAAAAATTTTAGAAGATAGTTATGAGGTACAAGCGTTTTCTCTGCCTATAGCCATCATAATTATTTCATTTTTCCATATTTCTGCATTAGTGTCTAGATAGAATTACTATCTGATAAATGTTTCACTTTTAAATCTTTTGAAATCACTCTTATTTTTGTTAATGTCAACATAGCCTGAATTTTCTATCTATTATTAAGGTGTGCTCATGGTTGAATGAGAAGAAATCAGTGGCTCAGGATGAGAGCTGGAGAGATCCCATCAATTTGCAGGCCAAGATACTGAAACACCAGAGCTTTGAGGCCGAGATCCTCGCTAACCACAACCGTATAGAAGCCCTAACAAAGGTAGAAGTGATTCCGATTTTTTTTTTTATTAAACTAATGTAAAGCAAACTGCAGAATGCTAAAATGCCCTCAGTATCAATATCATGGAGATTGTGTTTAAATGCCAGGAAGGAGAGAAGATGCTAGCTGCTGGTCATCCTGCCAAGGACAAAATAAAACCCAGACTAATGGATCTCAGTGAAGGCTGGGAGCAGCTCTTGATCAACTGCAAGGAGAAGAAATCACGTTTACAGGAAGCATATCAGGTACAGAACAAAAATAGAAATAGGACAGCTTGTGTCATTACCAGGAGAAAAAAAGATATGCACTACTCAAAAGAAATGATCTACACCACAGATATGAGTCAATATTATATCCTCAAATGAGTAAATACTTATGCGCAATGATACAGGGAGCAACTGTTTAAAACTTAACATTTGGTGTAGAAGTACTGCATGTGCCAAAAACAAAAAATTATTTAAGCCGACAAAATCTGTCCTTTGTTAAATTATAAAGAGAGTCTTAAGCTTCAAGGCTTCTTGTTAGTCTAAAATGTAATGTGATTCTTACATGGATCAATGTTTGTGGACACGGTCATAGCCAGATGTGCCTCATTACACTAGATTTTGGAACGTGGCTGTGAATGAGCTCAGACACAGATGAAATGTGTGGAGGCATTCCAGTTCATCTCAGTGTGGGTTCATGGACCTCAACTTGTACACATCAGAGACATCTTATATAACTGTCCACTTCCAACTACAGTATATGGCAGTAGTTTGTGAAAGGCGTACATATGGTTTAAAGGCCAGGTCTCAATATGATTTTGACCATTTAGTTTAAATAACATATAGTATATTACTATCATGTCCTCTTTCTGTACTATATCCCTTATCCTTCAGGCATTGCAATTCCTACGCTCTTTGGATGATGTTGAGGAATGGTTAAATTCAGTTGAAGCCGAATTGACTCAGACAGACTGTGGGGAGGACCTGTCCTCAGTCAACAGACTACTAAAGGCTCTACAGGGAGTGGAGGAAGTGGTGGATGGACATCTAGAAAAAGTCCAGAATCTGGTGGACACAGCCAAACATCTCAGCTCCCAAGGCAATTTTCAGGCTAGGGAAATCCAGGAACAAGTTTGGCATATGGCCAACAGGTACCTTACTGCTTTCTGCATTTACTTTAGCTTTATTTCTAAGATTAAGAAATGAAGAACCAAACAAAAATCAATTGCTTGCTTTTCCCTTTGTTTCTCAGGTATAATGGTCTGGCTGGACCTCTCCAGGCTCGTAGAGATACTCTGGAATCATGGCAGCTACTGTTCCAGTTCTACCGGGACATTGAAGATGAAATGGTATGGATTCAAGACAAGCTACAGGCAACAGCTTCAAAGGATTATGGTACTTCACTCGAAAGCACACAAGCAATGGTCACGAAGTACCAGGTCAGTGTTTAACTGTCTTAAAGCTAACAGAATTGTGGTAAAAAAATAAAAAAAAAACTTTATATGCATTCAGCAAATGTGATGTGCTTACATGACTTAGTGTTCACTCCAAGAAATATATTATCAGTTAAAACTCATTTTAGCCATGCTAGTTTTTTAAAACATACATAGGGCTGTGGATTGTGCAGTATAGAGTGACATATTCTTTTTTTTTTTTTTTTTTAAGCACAACCTAGACAATATGTTGAACTGAATTTTATTTAATTTTAACCAACTGTACAAACATGCCTGAGCAAAATATAACAAAGAAATGGGTCACATAGGCAAAAAAAATAGCAGAGATACTATGTACTACATAGAAGATACTAGATACTTCGATCATATGTTTTTCTGGTTAGTTTCAGTTGTTTCTTTGACAAAGAAATTAATAATAAAAAATAATAATAATAATTAAAAAATAAATAAATAAATAAATAATAAAAAAAAAAATATATATATATATATATATATATATATATATATATAGGTATTTCTACTTGTAGTGAAGTATATTTTTAGGCAGGTACTTGTGGTTTTACTCGAGTATTGAGTTTGTGTACCCCTGACACCTCTGTTGTTATGTACAGTATGTACAGTATGTACAGTAGCCAAAAGCGTGAATTTTTATATCAGCACAAAAGGTGCTAAAAACAAACAGTATAAGCCTTAGGTTGAAAAGCAACTTTACTCCAACTTCTGATTTTTTAATATATAAAAGTTGCCTTATTGTTTTTTTATGAAACACATGAGCATGATTGAGGAACCTCACATGGGCCATCCTGCTTAGTCAAAAAGGCTCGTTGGACTTCTAGAGGGTTTTTGTGTCTGAAATGAGAGTTCAGAATTAAGAGTAGAGCAGAGGTCATAGACTGTACTTGACGAAATGATTGCAGCATCATCTGTGGTTAATTACAGATCATTAAGATTGGTTAGAACTGCCTTCAGCTTGACCAGCAGTTCTGCGTTCGGTCTTATCGCTGTTTAACAGCTGCGTTTTTATTTATTTCGCTTTATTAGTGTGAGAGGGGGCCAAGTACTGGAGGATGATCAGGGGAGAAATGATATTGGAGGCCATGCTGGAGAATTAATGAAAGAACAGAGCAAACAGATAAATCGAGGATAAACCGTTTCATTATTAAAGTCCAGTGAATCTTTATCTGGTGAGAACAGACAAAAACTTTATATCTGCTCTTGTGAAGTAATCATTTGTTTCTGTCATCGCTGTTGGGCTGTTTTCACACTGAGTATGTTTGCTTCGTACTTTGCCCCAGACACACACACTGTCCCACTAGCTAGTTTTTACATATTTACATATTGTTCTCTACCGACTCTGATACAGCAAGTGACAGTATGCACCTAGTTGATTTGGTATTTTCCAAAAAAAAATGATGAGTACAATCAAGTCAGCCTTTGCAGAATCTCCAATATTATTATTTTGGTGACCCAAACCCTACCCTCTTACTGTATCAGCTATGGCTCTGTAGTTCAGATTGGCTGCTGCGTGCAGCAATAGATTTCAGCATTGATGTTGTATCCTAAACACTGTGTTTTTTGGTATGGTTAGATTTCAAACCTGACCTAAACCGACTCGAACCGTACATCATACCGTGCTAGAGACAACCTTTTTTAGTAGACGTGAGCATGGTGTCGAGTGTTTGTCAAAAGTATTAAAATTTGGGATCAAGTGGACACGGATCCATGTCTTAGTCAGAACAGTTAGTGTGAAAGCAGCCTTAATAAAGGGTTTGGTAAATCATATTTCTCATTGAAAAAGAAGAAGAAGAAATAGAAGAAGAACAACAACAACCACCTTTATTAATAAAGCATTTTCATTTGAGCCCAAAATCATAAAGTCGATTTGCATATAAAGCTTCAATATTATACTAATTCACTCTAGAGTGCTTAATCTGTACAGGACAGCATAAGGGATCCCAGGGGACTTGGGGAACCATCTTGGATGGGTTGCCAGTCCATTGCAGGGCACAAGCATTCACACACTCAAACAGTAATTAGTGAACACCAATAAGCCGAAGCTGTATGTCTTTAAAACTGTTGAAGAAAACCAGAGTACCTGGAGGAAACCCACTAAGTACGGAGACAACATGCAAACTCCATATACGCAGGACTTGAACCCTTAACCCTAGAGCCGCACAAATTTAAACAAAATTGAACTCACTGCCACTCTAAGCCGCACAAAATTAAACAAAGAGTAATAAAAAGAATACAACTAGAAACGATACATACACTACAGTATATCAGTGTGGAGAATGAACTGTGTCTAATCAGCATTTTCACTGCCAATGCAGATCACTGAAAAATTAGGTGTTTAAAGGAACAAATTGCAATTAAATTACACTCCGTATACCACAAGAAGCTGAAAGCTTGAATAACAGAAGTTACAATTAAATCATATAAAATATGTTTGGTAAAATCCATGTCCTAAAATAAACATGACCCAGTGGACTGATCAAAAAGAGATTTTTTTTTTCAGCATATACTGTATATGTGTGTGTGTGTGTGTGTGTGTGTGTGTGTGTGTGTGTGTGTGTGTGTGTGTGTGTGTGTGTGTGTGTGTTTCTATATTATAAGGTTATAAAAGCCAAAATGCACAGCCAAGAGCAACAAGCACTCAAAAAGAAAAGTAATTTTGCACGTAGTGACAGATGTCCTGTGGCTTTAAGGAGCTGGAAACCAGAGAGAAGTGAAAAGAAGGAGAAAAGGAAGATGTTTTTGATATCAGTATGAGTAAGGAGCAGCACAGAGTCGCCGTGCTGTTGTCTGACAGGTTGATGTAACTGCAATATGTCATGCTGACATTTATGGGTTGGCTGTAAATGTGCTTAAACACACTATGAAATAACATTTGGGAACAATATTTAATACCTAAATATGACGATAATAGAAGAGTTTGACTTCAACATATATCTCCTTTTATACATATCTCGATTTTGGTAGTTTTAGGGGGAAAAAATAGATTTTGCAAAAGAAGCAAGAAGTGCTACACATTGGCAAGTGCCATGGGACTTACACAGGCCCTGCTATAGTAACCTCTGCAGTGTCATTTTACCTGTTATGGTGCCCTCCAAACGGTATTAATAGAGATGAGAGGTAGCTGAGTTCATTTATTTTGTTACTGTACTTAAGTAAATTTTTTGTGTGTCTGTACTGTACTTAAGTAATTTCATTAGAGGATACTTTTTTACTTTTACTCCACTACATCCTACAGCAAATATATGTACTTTTACTTTAACTTCATCTCTGCATGGCATTGCCTTACCTAACAACAGTGGTGTGTCGTATTTGAAGCAGGAATCTCGCCTTTCCTAACAATGCAATTAAAAAGTGAAGCTGGATGCAGTGATGAAAATAGAATGTTCACAATTGGGAAGCACAGAAAGAGAGATTGTTGTTTTGGGGAAGGTTTTTTTTTTTGTTTTTGTCTCATGACTGATTAGCAGTATTACCTTTTTATGAACCTAGTGACTGATGAGCAGAATTTTTTTATCAGACAGAAAAAAACAAAATTATCTGTATTTATTACTATTTAGCTTAATATCATGATAATTAGAACACAAATGACTGTATGAATTACATTTGTGAATACTGTGCTATGAACATTATTGGGTGAGATTTAAAAACTCTAAACCTGCTTTGTTTGCAATATGGCAGACATCTTTAAGCCGAATCCGAGCAGCTCAGGGTTGCTGGGGTTCGAACCCATAACCCTCTGATCAGTAGTCCAATGTTTTAACCACTGAGCTAACAGTCACAGTCACCTTAAAATGATTAGTCAGCATTTTTCACACATCAGTAAACACACCAAACAAACTAAGACCTCTCAAACAAATCAAGCTACTGTACAGTAAGGCAACCTCGGGAGTTTGTCTTACTGCGGTCCACTTTACCGATGTTATTGCATTGGGGTATAGATCAAGCATAGCCACTGGCAGCAACAACAAGCAGAGCAGGAGTGGTGGACGAGGAGTAGTTTGGTCCGAGGAAGACACTATTCCACTTCTCCAGATGTGGAGCAAATAACACATCCAAGTACAGGTGTCACACAGAAACACTAAAGTTTCCCTCCAATTTTCAGGTCCAATGAAAGTGAGGAGCCTCATTAGGACTGTGCTGCAGTCCCATGTCGAGTAAAAACGACATCAAAAGTACTTTACCACACACGATAAAATGAGGAAAGGAGGAAATGTGCTTTTTATGACAAACTGGACAGTAGTGTGTGTGAAAGTCCTTGTACCAACTCTAAAACTCTCAGTGAAGAGGAAAGAATTGACTGGCAAAGTAATGCTAGTATTAGCATGTCCACTGTAATGCTAGTTCATATATTAGCATGTTTCCTATTATGCTATTTAATGCACTAGCATGTTTACTGTAATAATAATTATATTAGCATGGTTCATATCATGTATTAGCATGGTCGCTATAATGCTAGTTAATGTATTAGCATGGTCACTATAACGCTAGTTAATATATTAACATGTTTCCTATAATGCTAGTTAATGTATTAGCATGGTCACTATAATGCTAGTTAATATATTAACATGTTTCCTATAATGCTAGAGTTAATGTATTAGCCTATTTACTGTAATGATAATAGCATGTTTCCTATCATGTTTTAGCATGCTAACTAGCCCAGATAGCACAGGTACGTCGCGGAGACGTCTGCTAAAGATTGTATCATCTGGTAAACATCGCGTGTGTTTTTTTATAGTCGTATTTTGATCGTCTGTAGATCGCCTGTTTGAGCTGTTAAATGATACATCGTCTTTACGTCTAT